>CM076580.1:381237496-381519289 GCA_034641835.2 Pinus albicaulis | reverse complement strand
TCTCCATTCTGACCCTCCATATTTCTCCGTCTCATTTCCTTCGACAACAAGGCTGAGACAATGTCATAAAAATTCAAGGTAGTTGTATTGCTACCTATTGCAATAACCAGACTGTCCCACGAGTTTGGTAGAGAGCACAACAAACTGATGCACTTATCTTCATCTGAGATTTTAATATCAACAGACGACAGCTGACTTACCACAGTATTGAAGGCGTTCAGATGCTCTGTCACCGAGTCTCCATCCTTCATCCTCGGGTTATACAGCTTTTTCCGCAGGAACAACTTATTCACCAGAGACTTAGATTGGTACAAAGTCCCAAGTTTTTCCCACAAATTCTTTCGCCGTAGTTTCCTGCATACATTCAACAATACCGAACTGAGACACACAACCAGATAGAGCTCTTAGCCTTCCGGAATCCAGCTTTCTTCTAGTCTTCATCTGACATTGCCGTTGGTTTAGTACCTGGATCTACCATGATCCACTGATCTTTATCCACCAGCAGATCCTCCATCTTGAGCTTCCACAACTCAAAACTTTGACCATTAAATTTCTCGATCTCTATCTTTCCTCCACTCGTCATCTTCTTTCACAGCAAGAATCGATCCTGCAGATCTCCCACTGAACAGGGTCTACCTCAGGCCCAAGCAAAAAACCCTCAGCAGCAAAGGTGTCCCCTTGAAGCTGAAACAGCTCTGATACCAAACGTAGGTTTTAACCCTGAATATAAATTATCTACACACAAATCTTATAATAGAAAATAAACAATAGAGAGAGCATACAACATAAAACAGATAAACACAGAGATTTTCCCCTGGATCCAAAATCGAGACGACCAACTTGATTTTTTATTATATTCCTTTTAGTGTTACAACACATATATATACATGCCGAAGCATACATAAACCCCAATCCATTAACCTTGGATTAGAACATAACTGTAGTTCCCTTGACCGGATCTACAAAATACCAGCGGTCGAAAACCATCGTGCCCCAAAAACCATGTGCAAACTCATGCACAAAACATGGGTGGGTCCGCCTATGAGTGGGACCGCATACCAAAAAAAAATTTCGCCGGGGCGCTGCCCTGGACCTCGACAGGGAGGGCTACCGCCCCCCTATGACCCCCCTGCTATGCCCAACACAACGTACAATGCATGGGGCTAGTCGTGGAAAGAATATAACACATACCCAATAGACACACAATGAAAAAGACTCCACAACAATGGTCTTAAATCATTATCTTTTGACAATAAATATAGTAACATGCACATAGTTTCATCAAAAACTCATTTGTATGATATATGATGACGAACATTTTTTTACCATCACCAAAAGTAACCAAAAATACCATTGGTGAGGGTCAATAAAATATCGTCACTAGAAGTGTCACCAAAGAGAGAATTAGTGACAGGCCTTTAACAACCCTCACCAAAAGTGTCACTGAAAATGGCTTTGGTGAAAAACCATAAAGGACTGCCACTGTATGCACTTACAACAATGCTTTTGTAAGGACCATCACCATATGTGACAAAGGTGACAGACCTTAAATGTCTGTCACAAGCATGACCCTCACCAATGTCCTTTTTTCTTGTAGTGAGTTCGTGCTTGATTGTAACACATTTGAATATTTGACAATTTTTAGGCGAGTTAGGTTGTTGATTCTATAAGATTATTCATTTATATCATTTGCATATTGGTTATGTTAAGGCATAATTGTATGGAACTATTATCTACATACTTCAATAAGTGTTAAACTTATGAGTTTTAATGGTCGTGAAATATAAAAAGCGAGGTGTAGTATATAATCACATAGTTTAAGATGGGCCATCTCGGTGGGTTAAGTCAGTCTCCGATATGGGTGACTATAGGGGCATGACAATGGATTTTTAGGTTAAACTAAATTTTATGCTAGAGTACTCTTTCAACCTCCTTCACAATTTATTTACATATATCTCTATTAAGTGAGGAAGATAAACCATATAATCATTATTCCCTAGTTTGAAATGATATCAATTCCTAATATTACTTGGTTTCTTAATAATGCATTCATGGTTTTCTAATTATGAGATGAAAATGTTTACCAACATCTTTGTGACAGCTTCATTTAAGTTAACTAGTGTTAACTAGTTAAAGACAATTTGTTTAATTTTCTTTTATCTGGCAAGAAAAACTTAAATCATTATTGTTGATAAAACAAATTATTTTGCTGAAATTATTAAATTAGGAGGAATTAATTAATGGAAAGAAAATCTTTTAAGCTAATGGTAAAAATGTTTCCAAGAATAGGAGGTGGTTGGGGACAGTTGGAAAGACAGTTACCTACTCCTCTGAGGATAAAGTTGAATCCCAGGGGAGGAGTAGGGGTTCTGTGCAATTGGTAAAGGAGAGTATTTTCTAGAGAGAGTTATGATCAGTCTAAAATAACTCACAGCTAACCTTGTAAAGCCAAATTTTCTGAGTTGACTGGATTGGCCATCTAGAGGTCATAGCAGAAAGAAAACTTATTCCACTGTTAACCCAGGACACCATCCAGATTCTAGAGCTAGGGGGCAAGTGGAGGACGTAATAGCCTCGCTTGATGTTTGGGAGGACCACAAATTGGAAGAATAAGTTCCATATAAGTATAAATACTTTGAGTATGTTGTTCTATTGTCTTAATATGGAAGTTTTAGACTATTTTAGATTACTGATATTAATGCAACAATAGAGGATTGAATATTGAACTTCTATTAAATGGTAGAATTGTATTTTCTATGTAAAGGAAAAGAAGGTACTACTGTCAAAAAATATATATATCATGTTTGGACTGCAGTATGTATATATATAGACCCTATAAAGAACACAGAGTAATTCTTTTTCAAACTATAGGAAAGTAAATAGAATTTTCCATTGCAGCTATAAACATATTGTATGCACAGATACAGTCATGAACACAATAGGAACACAAACTGTAATTATGTTAATATACAGCTGAAGATAATGCATACTGTAACATGTATGCAGAAATTCTTAATGAATGAATAATGTAGGATCCTGGAAAACAAGAAAATTAGAACTTGAGGTCCGGGGTTTGGGGTGAAACCCTACCCTAGACCAACTGTTCTTTATAACCCATTTTCTATACTGAGACTTTACCATGGTGGTCTGGTCACCGATTAACTCTACTGAAGAGGTTTATGAGCAAATTAAACAAAAGATCGACGGAGTATTGGTTAATAGTATAAATTTTATTACAGAGTCAAAAACAAGAAGACATATGAAAATTCCATAGAAACCCTCATCTCTGTACCAGACAGCGAGTAAAGATTCTTTAGTAACTGATAAAGATAAAAGGAGAAATACCCTTTAAGAAGAAAATAAACATAAGCAAGATTTCCTCTAAAATCGGAACGTATACTTAAAAAAAGAAATGTACGCATGCAGAGGGTAAAAACCCTTACTATTAATATTTTGAAGGAGAAACCAAAACAATTACATATCGGTCGGATTTACAAAATCATTGTAGAAAGAAAAACGAGAACCGAACTAAACATGTAATATATATTAACTTTGCAATCAATGGAAATGTACTTGAGAGCATAACAGAGCTATTAAATGAAAATCCATTTCCATTTTTATAAATCTTGGAATAGGTTTGAGGGTTAAACCCTTCATAAACGTTTCTGAATAGAGTTCAGACCGTATCAAATATAAAAAGAACTAATAAATACAGAGAGTCTCTGGACTCTTAACATTCTTGATCAGATAAAACTAATGAAAGGAAATAAATGGCCCAACGAAGGCATTTAGAAAGGTATGAGACCAAAACCCTAGGGTTTCGGTTCCCTTTGTAAACCATGGTACCTGTATAATAACGCATTTTGAGGAAATCATTGAAGGACCTTGATAAATTCAAGCGCATTTGTATAGTAAATGACAAGCAACGAACCTGCAATAGTTAATACAAAACCAAACTATGAGATAAGAGATAGCGCGCAAGAACTTATCCAGATAACGAGGACTAAAAACCCTCATTGAATGAAAAATCCAGCAAAAGAATGTTAACCTGAAAGCTAACGAAGGATTCATGACTTCCAGGCCTGGAAAGCATAAAAAGGTAAAGCAATATTTATCCTATCAAAAAAATAAGTTACTTAAAATAAATAATGTACAACAGAGACTGTAGATAATTTCATCTCTGAGATCCATTTAGAAACTCTTCGGTAGGATCCGAGTAACATTATATTAAGATGTGCAAGTTACGAAATCAATTATGCCCTTACTTGAAAAGCTTTCTTCGGCAAGTATTTGCCACGGGGTATCAACACTTAAACCTTTGCAGCTAGGCACGAACATAGTTTTTAACTCTACGGTCTAACCCGGCGAGAATATTAACATTCAGCAACGGAAAATGAGTCGAGCCATGATCAGAAAAATCCACTAGGAGAGCCAAGAAAATGCTGGCAGATTTTATGAAGAACAGGGGTGGAGAAACCATAGGGTTTTGATAGTATAGAGCTCGAGTTGTAACTCCCACCCTACCAAAATGCTCTGTCTACTAGCAGATCCGAATTGATGAGTATCGATAGACCCCTGCAGCAAATCCCAAGGATAATCTCAAGGGACATGGAAGTTTTCCATGCAGCATTAATGCATAGTACATTTGGGTCAAGTGGAGTTGACAACCAACTCCGTAAGATTTAAATGTTCGTTGCCAGGTGGATCTCCACCAACCCAAAAACAAGCAAATAGTATTGGATTTATGCGTATAGGAATAACATTTCAAATGATCCATATGTAATAAAACTAGAGTAAAACCAATATAATCATGCACCAATAAATATGATAGACACAGTTTATGGTTGATAAATTTATCGTAGATTATGATAGAGAGATATGATGTGTAAGTATATCACTATTGTGTAGTGAATAAATCGAAATACAGAGTAATGAATGGTATATATTGTATACATGGAGAAATATTCTTACTATTACCTTTAATATTTACCATTGTTGAAATTAATAGAACTCAGATCCAGTTGCATCGATTGGTTAAACAACATTGTTATATCTATTGAATAGTGTGGCGCAAATGAATTATCTTTATATTGATAAAGGTAAGTAATTTTTTTTTTCTTTTAATGGTAGTAAATATTTAAGGATGAAGGTGACAATCTTAATACCTAATAATAAATTAATATAAAAAATATTAAAATGCATTTTGTATATATTTATATTTTTTACAATATTAGTAGAAAGTTTTCTTACAATAAGAAAAATTAAATACTAAAATATTATCTAAGAAATAATTAAATTATTGTTACTAATCTCTGTGATATATTTGTTCAACAGTGAAAAGAAAATTGAGATGTGACTATAAGACATATGCCAGAATCAAAATTTCGATTTTTCATTTAGAAAGAAAAGAATGAAGGTTTAAAAAGCATATATGGATGAATTTGTATTTTTTATTTTATTTCTTTATGTATAGATTTGAAATATATATATATATATATATATATATATATATTTTATTGTATTTAATTTCTTGCAATTTTATATAAAAGTTTAGTTGAAGTAATTTAAAAATTATCACATCTTTAAAAAAAATAAACAATTTTAGTTCATTGAATGTAACTCATTTGACAATCGCCTTGTTATGAAGTATTGTTAATGGTTTTGTCTTAATTACTAACTATCTTAAATGGGAAATGAGTTTCGTCTTAATTGCCATTGTCTTAACTTTTCATTGTCTTAAACATAAAGTTTTATATTAAAATATTTTTGTCTCAAACTGTTTTTGTCTTAAATATAAAGTTTTGTCTTAAAATATTTTTGTCTCAAACCGTTTTTGTCTTAAATATAAAGTTTTGTCTTAAAATATTTTTGTCTCAAACTATTTTTGTTTTAAAATATTTGTCTCAAACTCCTTTTCTCTTAAATATAAAATTTTGTCTTAAAATATTTTTGTCTTATATTTTTTTTGTCTTAAAATATTTTTGTCTCAAATCATTTTTGTCTTAAATATAAAGTTTTGTAATTTGTCTCAGACTACTTTTATCTTTAATTTTATATTTAAGACAATTCAATTGATAATAAATTTTAATGGAAAATAACTAAAATAAAAGATGGCTTTTTAAAACAAAATATTTTTTCTGTCTGAAACAAATGTGTTAAAAATGCCTTAATGTAATAGTGAGAATAGAAACTTCCATGTAATTTTGCCACATCAAATGTCTTGACTTCCCATAGAAATGTCATAGCTGCACAGGCAACACTTGCTGCTGACAACTAAAATGAGCACCACCGCTGCCACAACTTGTTGTTAGAGTTATTCACAAATGTATCTCCGTCTAGTCACTGTCACAGAAAGGAGAGTAACCTTTTACACCGAGGCAATATTATCGACCTTTTCTTCGTTAAATGAAATAGTTGACTTCTTGTTCATATAGTTGCCACAGTTTTGCATATATTCGATCTGTTATAACCGATGTTTCAGAGGAGAGCAGTGAATGATCATATCAAGCTATTCAAACATACAGTTGTACATATTATGATTTATTTTAGTGATATTATGATTTTGAGATGATTTCTATGAGTGATATTATGATTTCGAGGGAGTGAGTGATGATTTCTATGATTGAGTGAGTGATAGATATATGGTATGTTGTATATTTATTTGTGTATTTATTTTTTTATTTGTGTAGGCCTAAATTTAACTTTATTATTATTTCCATATGTAATGTGTAATAAGTATGATATTTCAAAGATTTTCATATACATATCTAATGTCTATATATCTCTAGTATTGAAAATATTAAAGTCACCTACGTACCCTGTGCAGGTAGAAAACAGAGTACAACAGGGGCAACAGAGAAGGTAGAGTGCACAACACTATGTATTCAAGAGGAATGGAGAAAACTGTAAGGAGGAATTTAATGTTGATGGGCAGCAGCCACCATTGCAGAGGAGAAGTTATGTTTGTATGGGCATAGCCATTTTTGCAGAGAAATGAAGACTTTCATGGTTCAAACCACGCAACAGCGGAGTTTGAATGAAAATAGTGTTATCGGGATTTTAAGCCCTCAACAACCAAATATGAAGAAATTTTGTTTAAACGCAAAGTATTTTTAAGTTTTGAATGAGACAAGTGATAGTGGTCCCCACCACTTCACTGCTGATCGCAATCGCAAGTTTTGTTTAAGTGTCTTGCTGATATGAAAAGCTACGATGCGATGCGATGTGGTCCCACCACAATCGCAATTGCAAATCGCAGCAACAAATGTTTAAGTGTCTTGTTGATGTGGCGAAGTTCCGATGCGATGCGATTATCGCAATCGCAAATCACAAAGGAACAATGCATGTTCTGCCATGCTAATGTGTTACCGCCGATAGTATATTTGTGATGCGAAGCAATCGCAATCAAAATCGCATTCACCATCGCTCCATCTGCCATATGTATGTTTCGATATAATATTTGCGATGTGATTGCAATCGTAAATCACAAAGAGTGTCCTGTTCCGCCATCTGTTAAGTTTTTTTCTGATTGAAGAGTCGCGATGCGAGGCGATTGCAATCGCAAATCGCAATTGCACATTGCAAAGTGTTCTGCCATATGTTATGTGTCGATGGTGCGATGCGATCCAATCGCAATCGCAACGTCGCATGATCGTTTGTCAAGTCATTTCCACTCAACTATTTTCCTCCGATGCGATTAGCGCCAATCGCAATCGATCAATCACAAGTTCATTTCGCTACACCTTTTGTTCCGCTGATCACCGATTGCTGATTGCAAAGTGGGCTCCACTCGTATATAGCACCAAAGAAGATTTAGGTTAAAGTTTTATGTTTCGCAGTGTATTTTCATTTTATTATGTTTTTATGTTTTATTCCACCATGCCATATAAAAAGTGCATTATATTGCATATCATTGTAATGTAAGTATTTTGTTGTGTATTTGTGAAAAAGCCTGCAGGCAGAAAAAACACAGTAAGACCAACAAAGCACTGTTTGTGCATTTTGTTTTTGAGAAGAGACAGATAGATTTGTTTTGAGAGCACTGCGTCTGTAGTAGTCAAGTGTTTTTTTAATCCCTCCACTGAGGAAGAAATTTGAAATAGTTTTTAGTTTTTCTGTTAATGAAATAGCAGTAAAGCATTTTATGCATCTCTGTCCAGCCGTAAGCGAATTTTAATTTATTATCTGCGTTAAGAAGGAGAGTATTATTCTCTCAGTTATTGTTCTGGAATTATCATAAATTCCAACATGGTATCAGAGCTAGTCCAGGCTCTTTGAAGGTGTCAAAGAAGCTGAAGGAAGGATTTTTTGTTGCAGCAGCTTCTCCAGCAGAGTGAAGGCTCAGTCAAAAAGAATCCAAGGTATTCTCAAGACAAATTTTTGTGTTACTATTTGAAGACAGTCAGTTTATTTTAAATATCACAATCAAGTGTTTGAAGCATAGTTTAGAGTGCAAGAATGGCTAGAGCCATCACTAGCATGAGTATTGGAAATGCTCAGCTCCCATAGTTTAATGGGAAAACTATGATTATTGGGAAATAACTATGAGAGCCCTGTTTGCCTCTCAAGACTTATGGGGACTTGTTGAGGATGGTTTTGAAGAATGAGTGGATGAAAATGAGTTTAATGGATTGACACAAGCAGAGAAGGACTTGTTGAAGAGAAATAAGAAGAAGGACTCTAAAGCTCTCTTCTATTTGTATCAAGTAGTGCCTGAGAGTGTGTTTCCAAGGATAGCAGCAGCTAAGAGATCCACAGAATCATGGGTAACTCTCAAGACAGCTTATCAAGGCATGAAGAAAGCGAATATGGCAAAACTACAATTGCTGAGGAGAGATTTTGAGACTCTCTGCATGAAGGAGTCTGATAGCATAGACTCATTCTTCACACATGTGATTGGAATGGTCACACAGACAAGGTCTCATGGAAAGACACTTGAGGAAAGGAGGATTGTGGAGAAACTGTTGAGCAGCCTACCCTCAAGGTTTGATGTGATTGTCACCACCATAGAAGAGACAAAGGATCTCACAAAATTTTCAGTTGATGAGCTACATGCATCACTGATGACACATGAGCAAAGACAGGGTAGAAACGAAAACTCATCTCTAGAGCTTGCCTTCAAGACCCAGATGTGTTTTGGAAGAGGAAGAGGTCAAGGCAGAGGAAACAAGAGAGGAAGAGACAAAAGCCAAAATAGAGGTGGAAGAAACAGTCCAGCAAATGCTCAAGGAAGGGGCAGCAATCGAAATCAGAACCAAGGCCAAAGCAGCAACCAACAAGGTGGACAACAACATGCTCTTGGACAAAGGTATGATAAATCCAATGTCCAATGTCATTATTGTAAAAAATATGGGCATTATGCAAATGAATGTAGGAAGAAGCAGCATGATATGGGTAATAAACCTAGTGCAAATTTCACTATAGAAAATATCAACCAAGATAAATTGTTTTTAGCTTGTAATATGGCTGAGGAAAAGAGTGAAGATTTATGGTTTCTAGACTCAGGTTGTAGTAACCATATGACAGGAAACATAGCTATGTTTTCTATGTTAGATGAGAATGTGAAGTCACAAGTCACATTAGGGATAGATAGTAAAGTTTCTGTTATGGGAAAAGGAGATGTAGGTGTCTTAACAAGGAAAGGAGAAAATAAAACCATAGCATATGTTTATTATGTTCTTGGAATGAAATGTAACCTCTTAAGTATTGGGCAACTTGTTCAAAAGGGGTACAATGTTTTCTTTGAAGATGATGTATGCACCATCATGGATAAACCACCAAGCAAACAATGTATTGTTGAAGTGAAGATGACAAGGAATAGAATGTTCCCTCTCAGGATGAGAGCATATTTGAAAAATGGAGAAGAAATGGCAGCAGTGACACAAGAGGCTTTCCAAAGAGAAGCAAAAGATGAGAATTGGTTATGGCACTTGAGATTTGGACATCTCAACTTTGGAGGTCTTAACTTGTTGCATAGAAAAGGAATGGTAAGAGGATTTCCATTGATTGAGAAATCAGACAGCCTTTGTGAAGGTTGTATCTTGGGAAAACAACACACAAAAATTTTTCCATCCGGGAAAAGCATAAGGGCAGAAGCACCCTTAGAAATTGTCCACTCAGATTTATGTGGACCAATGCAAACTCCGTCACTTGCAAGAAGCCACTATATGTTAACTTTTATAGATGATTTTACAAGAAAAACTTGGGTTTACTTTTTGAAAAACATAAGTGAAGTGAATGAAAGATTCTACAATTTCAAAGCACTTGTGGAGAACCAAAGTGGGCTGCATATCAAAGTCCGAAGGACTAATAGAGGAGGTGAATATATCTCTAAATAATTTTTGCGTTTTTGCGAAGAAAATGGCATACACAAGCAATTTACAGCAAAGTACACTCCGCAGCAAAATGGAGTTGCCGAAAGGAAGAATAGGACAATCATGGATATGGTAAGGAGTATGCTAAAGGAAAATCATTTACCAAATGATTATTGGGCTGAAGCTGTACATTGTGCAACGTATATCTTGAACATATGCCCAACAAAAGCAGTCATGAACAAAATTCCAGAAGAAGCATGGAGTGGGACAAAGCAAGGAGTCACCCACATGAAAGTTTTTGGTTGTGTGGCCTATGCACACATTCCAGATCAGCTAAGGAAGAAGTTGGAAAGCAAGGGGGAGAAATGTATTTTTATTGGATACAGTGAGGAATCCAAAGCTTATAAGTTGTATAACCCATCCACCAAGAAGTTTATTGTGAGTAGAAATGTTCGGTTCATTGAAGAGGAAGCTTGGGATGGAAGCATAGAGAAAACAATGAATGTTAAAAACTGTTTGTCTCATAAAGAAGATGATGAAGAGATGGATGAAATACATCCCTCAAATGCAGCACCAACAAAAGGATAGCAAGGGACACCCTTGAGGAGAAATTAGAGTGCTTCTCCAAGCACACCACAAGGAGGAGATTCGAGTGCTACTTCAAGCACTTGTACACCAAATGAAAGAGGAACAAAGTTCAGAAATTTAAATGAGATTTATGACCAAGAGGCAGCAAATGAAGGTATGAACTCTTTGTTTTCTTTATATTGTCATGTAGATGATCCTATTCATTTTGAGGAAGCTATTAAAGATAGGAAATGGATAGAAGCTATGGATGAAGAGATTAATTCCATAGAAAGAAATAATACATGGGATTTAGTTGAACTCCCAAAAGGTAAGGAAGTCATTGGAGTTAAATGGGTCTACAAGGCCAAGAGTAATGCTGAAGGAAAAATTGAAACACACAAGGCCAGACTTGTTGTCAAAGGGTATAAGTAGCAGCATGGGAGAGACTATGAGGAAACTTTCGCACCGGTTGCAAGAATGGAAACTATGAGAGCAGTGCTGTCTATAACAGCACAAAACAAGTGGAAGTTTTACCAAATGGCTGTGAAGTTAGCATTCCTAAATGGAGTGTTAATGGAAGAGGTTTATGTTGAACAACCTCTAGGCTATGAAAAGAAAGGCCAAGAGCACAAAGTGTCCAGATTGAAAAAAGCTCTTTATGGGCTAAAGCAAGCACCAAGAGTATGGTACAGTAGGATAGATTCCTATCTACTAGAAAATGGATTTGAAAAATGTGAGGGAGAACCCACATTATACATCAAAGAAAAATATGGTAAGATGCTCATTGTGGTGTTATATGTTGATGATGTGATCTTTACAGGTAATGATGATTACCTTGTTGAAAACTTTAAAAAGGTCATGAAAGATGAATTTGAGATGACAGATATGGGTTTGCTGAAATACTTCTTAGGAATATAAGTAAAGAAAAATGAAAATAAAATTTTTATTTCTCAAGAAAAGTATGTCAATGAAGTTTTGGAGAGATTTAACATGCAGGATTTCAAGGCAGCAATAACTCCTACCGTGATGGGATTAAAACTCAGCAAAGAGGATAGCAGCAAGGATTTTGATCCTATTTTGTACAAGAGCATAGTTGGCAGCGTCATGTATTTGACTGCAACTAGGCCGGATATTATGCATGCTGTTAGTTTGATTTCCAAATTCATGGAGAGGCCAAAAGAAACACATTGGAAGGCAGCAAAAATAATTCCGAGGTATGTTAAAGGAACTAAAAGGTACGGTATTTTGTATACTACAGAAAATTCAGAATTAATTGGATACACTGACAGTGATTGGGCTGGAAGTGTATATGACCGGAAAAGTACTTCTGGTTATGTTTTTCACATGGGTTCAGGAGCCATTTCATGGGCTTCTAAGAAACAGCCTATTGTAGCATTGTCTACAGTAGAGGCAAAGTATGTGGCAGCTACATCAGCAGCGTGTCAAGAAATTTGGATGAGGTGGATGTTGAGAAGTTTGTGCCAAGAGCAAGCAAAAGGCTCGGTGATATATTGTGACAATAACTCAGCTATTGCATTATCAAAGAATTATGTGTTTCACAAGAGAATGAAACACGTAGATACAAAGTTTCACTATATCAGAGAATTGGTGAACAATGGAGAAATCGTTTTACAACATTGTAGAACAGAGGACAAATTTGTAGGTATTCTGACAAAGCCATTGGGGCAGAAGAGTTTTGAATTTTTAAGAAAATGTTTGGATATGACTGATAACCCAGCAGCTGACTTTCAGGGGGAGTGTTGAAAATATTAAAGTCACCTGCGTACCCTGTGCAGGTAGAAAATAGAGTACAATAGGGGCATCAGAGAAGGTTGAGTGCACAACACTGTATATTCAAGAGGAATGAAGAAAACTGTAAGGAGGAATTTAATGTTGATGGGAAACAACCACCATTGCTGAGGAGAAGTTATGTTTGTATGGGCATAGCTGTTTTTGTAGAGAAATTAAGATTTTCGTGGTTCAAACCACGCAACAGCAGAGTTTTAATGAAAACAGTCTTATCGGGCTTTTAAGCCCTCAACAACCAAATATGAAGAAATTTTGTTTAAACACAAAGTATTTTTAAGTTTTGAATGAGACACGTGATAGTGGTCCCCACCACTTCACTACCGATCGCAATCGCAAGTTTTGTTTAAGTGTCTTGTTGATATGAGAAGTTGTGATGCGATGCTATGTGGTCCCAACACAATCGCAATCGCAAATCGCAGCAACAAATGTTTAAGTGTCTTCTTGATGTGGAGAAGTTCCGATGTGATGCGATTATTGCAATCAGAAATCGCAAAGGAATGTTGCATGTTCTGCCTTCCGAATGTGTTACCATCGATTGTATATTTTTGATGCGATGCAATCGCAATCACAATCACATTCACCATCGTTCCATCCGCCATATGTATGTTCCGATATAATATTTGCGATGCGATCGCAATCGCACAATCGTAATCACAAATCGCAAAGAGTGTCATGTTCCGCCATCCATTAAGTTTTGTTCCGATTGAAGAGTCGCGATGCGATGCGATCACAATCACACATTGCAAAGTGTTTCGCCATATGTTATGTTTTGATGGTGCAATGCGATCCAATCACAATTGCAACATTGCATGATTTTTTTTCAAGCCGTTTCCGCTCAACTGTTTTCCGTCGATGCGATTAGCGCCAATCGCAATCGCTAAATCGCAAGTTCATTCTGCTACACCTTTTGTTCCGCCGATCGCCGATTGCCGATTGCGAAGTGTGCTCCACTCGTATATCACGCCAAAGAAGATTTAGGTTAAAGTTTTATGTTTCGCAGTGTATTTTCATTTTATTATGTTTTTATGTTTTATTCCAATGTGCCATATAAAAAGTGCATTGTATTGGATATCATTGTAATGTAAGTATTTTGCTGTGTATTTGTGAAAAAGCCCGCAGGCAGAAAAAACACAGTAAGACCAACAGAGCACTGTTTGTGCATTTTGTTTTTGAGAAGAGACAGAGAGATTTGTTTTAAGAGCACTACGTTTGTAGCAGTCAAGTGTTTTTTGAATCCCTCCACTGAGGAAGAAATTTGTAACAGTTTTTAGTTGTTCTGTTAATAAAATAGCAGTAAAGCATTTTATGCATCTCTGTCCAGCAGTAAGTGAATTTTAATTTATTCTCTGTGTGAAGAAGGAGAGTATTATTCTCTCAATTATTGTTCTGGAATTATCAGAAATTCCAACATCTAGATTGTATGGTATATTTTAATGTGTATTATAATTACTATTAAAAAAATTTAATAAATGTGTATTATAATTATTAATAAAAAAAAATATAGAAGTTATATATATATGGTAAAAAAAATTGCAGATTTTATTAATTATTATAGATATTTTTAATTTATTAAAATAAAACTATTTATCAATACTAAATAACCAAAAAAACATAATTCATATAACTTATTTTATATGAAATTTGATCAATAATACATAACTAAAAAGCCATAAAACATTTTATATAAAATTTGATCTTCTAATATTTTTTTAATTAATAAATTTAATTAAAAATACTAAAAAAATATATTAATTTCAAATAAATTTCAACCTTCATTCAAATTTTGAGAAATCAAATCTCTACCATCCACATAAATTTCATAATTAAATTAAAATTTGAAAACTCTCCTCCACAACCAAACATATAGTCTAAATTCCAAATTGATAATTAAATTAAAATCTAAAAAACAACTCCACCAAAACTAAACATGCTTATATTCTAAATTCCAAGCGTCCACGTTCAATCAATATATTTTAATTCCATTGAACTGTCTTCGTCTCTCTGTGAAATCTCATATTAAAATAAGTTGATTATCAGATGATGTACGCACATCTTCATGTGGAAAGTAGGTGGTCAGACTCAAAATCATATCATATGAGTTACAGTGGCAGTGGCTTAATTAGACAGTCCTTGATGAAGTCCTTGATTTTTGTTTTAGTAATTGTTGAAATGTTACTTTCAATAGTCCCTGTGTAGAGCCACTTTCCATTTTTAATCTCCAAATTTGTGTCCTCTAGTCGCTTGCTGTAATTGTTTGAAAAGCCCTGGCACAGAGCCGCTTTATAATTTTGAGAACATTCAGTTCGTTTTTTTGTGCAGTACTCTATTTAAAAACAGAGTGTTAAATAGAAACAAAGCATTTTTGTTGAACGTGGGTTTTTATTTTAAAACCCCGTGGTCCCCACAAAATTCAGTGTCTTGTTGATGTTGGAGGATGCGATGCGTTCAACGCAATCGAATGTTATATTATATAACAATATCCCTCTACCGAATGCCAAGGACTGCGGGTGGTGTGGTCCCACAAGTCCACGCAGCTTTATCATATTCAGTCGCAAGTTTGAATTGCATCGGAAGTGTTGTAACATGGCCCAATTGCAATTTGTTGAAGTCCGGACTCGACGCCATTTTATATGGTGGAGTTAAACTTGGTAATCACATCCGATCCTCAATTAGAAATCAGAGATTTTATTTGAACCTTTTGTTTTTGTTTAAGACCGGACCTGATCTATGTTATATGGTGCAGTTAATAGTTGATTTTGGGTCCGCCTTTTCAATCGCGATCGGAAATTTTTGTATTGGCCACTTTGTAATATTATGTCACGGACCCGATGTTATTATATGATGGATTTAATTGTTGATCGTGCGTCCGTCTCAAATTGGAATCGGAAGATTTACGATGGTCCATTTGTTTTGATTAAGTTGCGGACCCGATGAACATTTTAAATAGGATTTGATCTTGCGTTCAAAGCGCATTTGTAATGTGGGCCCCCGAGAGTCTTAATTAGTTTTAAGTTTTAGTTTTTAAAGTTTTCATATATTTTTGTTATGTTTTATTAAAAACATGTGCTACGGCATATAAAAGTAGAAAAGCCTATGAGTCAGTGTAGTGTAATGTTATGTTTTTATTTGTAATGCACAACAGTGTGGATTTTGAAAACACAGTAGTGTTATATTTTTGTGAGACAGAGTGAAGATTTGAACTGCGTCTGAAGCAGTCTATTTTTCTTTTGTAATCCCTTAGGAAGAGGAAGTGTTTGTAACAGTTTTTTTTTGAAGTTAATGAAATAGTTTTTCAAGTGTAAAACTCTGTTTCCAGTGAAGAATTTTTTTTTATTTCTCTGTGTTAAAGAGGAGAGTATTATTCTCTCTAGTTTTTTTTGGAATTCTCATAAATTCCAGCATGGTATCAGAGCTAGTCCAAGCTCTTTGAAGGTGTCAAAGAAGCTGAAGGAAGGAGTTCTTGTTGCAGCAGCTTCTCCAGCAGAGTGAAGACTCAGTCAAGAAGAATCCAAGGTATTTCTCAAGTCAATTTTTTTGTGTTACTGTTGAAGACAGTCAGTTGTTTAAAAAACACAGTTAAGTATTTTGAAGCATAGTTAAGAGTGCAAGAATGGCTGGAGCCAGCACTAGCATGGGTATTGGAAATACCCAACTCCCACAATTTAATGGGAAAAACTATGACTACTGGGCAATAATCATGAAAGCCCTGTTTTCTTCCCAAGACTTATGGGAACTTGTTGAGGATGGATTTGAAGAGCCAACAGATGAAAATGAGTTTGATGACTTAACTCTGGCAGAGAAGGAACTGCTGAAGAGCAATAAGAAGAAGGTTTCAAGTGCCCTCTACTTTTTGTATCAAGCAGTGCATGAGAGTGTGTTTCCAAGGATAGTAGTAGCCAAGAGATCCAAAGAAGCATGGGAAACTCTCAAGACATCCTATCAAGGCATGGAGAATGTGAAGACAACAAAACTACAGTTGCTGAGGAGAGACTTTGAGACTCTTTGCATGAAGGATAGAGATAATATTGACTCATTCTTCACTCATGTGATTGGAATGGTCACACAGATAAGGTCTCATGGAGAGATTCTTGAAGAAAAGATGATTGTGGAGAAACTCTTGAGGAGCCTACCCTCAAGGTTCGATGTGATTGTCACCATCATAGAAGAGACTAAGGATCTCACAAAATTTTCAGTGGATGAGCTACATGCATCATTGATGACACATGAGTAGAGATTGGGTAAAAATGAAAACTCATCTCTAGAGCATGCCTTTAAGACCCAGATGTCTTTCAGAAGAGGAAGAGGGCAAGGCAGAAGAAACAAGAGAGGAAGAGGCAGAAGCCAAAACAGAGGTGGAAGAAACAGTCCAGCAAATGCTCAAGGAAGGGGCAGCAATCCAAATCAGCATCAAGGCCAAGGCAGCAGCCAACAAAGTGGTCAACAACATGTTCAAGGACAAAGGTATGATAAATCCAATGTCCAATGTCACTATTGTAAAAAATATGGACATTATGCAAATGAATGTAGGAAGAAGCATCATGATATGAGTAATAGAACTGGTGCAAATTTCACTAGAGAAAATATCAGCCAAGATAATTTTTTTTTATTTTGTAATATGGCTAAAGAAAAGAGTGAGGATTTATGGTTTCTAGACTCTAGTTGCAGTAACCATATGACAGGAAACATAGCCATGTTTTATATGTTAGATGAGAGTGTGAAGTCACAAGTCACACTAGGGACTGATAGTAAAGTTTCTGTTATGGGAAAAGGAGATGTAAATGTTTTAACAAGGAAAGGTGTAAAGAAATCCATAGCAGATGTTTATTATGTTCCTGGAATGAAATGTAACCTCTTAAGTATTGGAAAGCTTGTTCAAAAGGGGTACAATGTTTTATTTGAGTATGATGTATGCACCATCATGGATAAACCACCCAGTAAACAATGTATTGCTGAAGTGAAGATGAAAAGGAACAGGATGTTCCCTCTCAGGATGAGAGGATATTTGAAAAATGGAGAAGAAATTGTAGCAATGACACAAGAGGCTTTCCAAAGCGAACCAAAAGATGACAATTGGTTGTGGCACTTGAGATTTGGACATCTCAACTTTGGAGGTCTTAACTTGTTGAACAGAAAAGGAATGGTAAGAGGTTTGCCATTGATTGAGAAACCATACAGCTTTTGTGAAGGTTGTATCTTAGGGAAACAACACAGAGAAAGTTTTCCTTCCAGGAAAAGCATAAGGGCAAAATCACCGTTAGAGATTTTCCACTCAGATTTGTGTGGACTGATGCAAACTCCATCACTTGCTAGCAGCCATTAAATGTTAACATTTATTGATGTTTTTACTAGAAAAACTTGGGTTTACTTTTTGAAAAACAAAAGTGAAGTGTTTGAAAGATTCTCCAATTTCAAAGCACTTGTGGAAAACCAAAGTGGGCTGCATATCAAAGTCCTAAGGACTGATAGAGGAGGTGAGTATATCTCTAAATATTTTCTACGGTTTTGTAGAGAAAATGGGATTCATAAGAAGTTTACAACTAGATATACTCCACAGCAAAATGGGGTTGCCGAAAGGAAGAATAGAACCATAATGGACATGGTAAGGAGTATGTTAAAGGCAAAGCATTTGCCTAATGATTATTGGGTTGAGGCTGTACATTGTGCAGCGTACATCTTGAATAGATGTCCTACAAAAGCAGTTATGAACAAAGTGCTGGAAGAGGCATGGAGTGGCACAAAGCAAGGTGTCACACACATGAAAGTTTTTGGATGTGTGGCTTTTGCACACATTTCGGATTAGCTAAGGAAGAAGTTGGACAAAAAGGGGGAGAAATGTATTTTCATTGGATACAGTGAGGAATCCAAAGCTTGTAGGTTATACAACCCATCCACCAAGAATTTTATTGTGAACATAGATGTTCAGTTTATTGAGGAGGAAGCTTGGGATGGAAGCATAGAGAAAACAATGAATGTTAAACACTGTTTATCTCATGATGAAAATGATGATGAGTTCGCTAAAATACATCCCCAAACAGTAGCACCAACACAAGGGCAGAAAGAGACACCCTTGAGGAGAAATGAAAGTGCTTCTCCAAGCACACCACAAGGAGGAAATTCAAGTGCATCTTCAAGCACTTGTACACCTAATGAAAGAGGTAAGAAGTTCATAAATTTGAATGACATTTATGAACAAGAGGCAGCAAATGAAGGTATAAATTCTTTGTTTGCTTTATATTGTCTTGTTGATGACCCTATCCACTTTGAAGAAGCTATTAAAGATAGGAAATGGATAGAAGCTATGGATGAGGAGATTAATGCCATAGAAAGAAACAAGACATGGGATTTGGTTGAACTCCCAAAAGGTAAAGATGTCATTGGAGTTAAATGGGTCTACAAGACCAAGAGTAATGCTGAAGGCAAAATAGAGAGACACAAGGCTAGACTTGTTGTCAAAGGGTATAAGCAGAAGCATGGGATAGACTATGAGGAAACTTTCGCACTGGTTGCTAGAATGGAAACCATGAGAGCAGTGCTGTCCATAGCAGCACAAAACAAGTGGAAAGTTTACCAAATGGATGTGAAGTCAGCATTCCTGAATGGAGTGTTAATGGAAGAGGTTTACATTGAAAAACCTCTCGGCTATGAAAAGAAAGGCCAAGAGCACAAAGTGTCCAAGTTGAAGAAAGCTCTTTATGGGCTAAAGCAAGCGCCAAGAGCGTGGTACAGTAGGATAGATTCCTATCTACTGGAAAATGGATTTGAAAAGTGTGAGGGAGAACCCACCCTCTACATCAAAGAAAAAAATGGTAAAATGTTGATTGTGGGTTTATATGTTGATGATGTTATTTTCACAGGTAATGATGATTACCTTATTGAAAATTTTAAAACAGTCATGAAAGAAGAATTTGAAATGACTGACATGGGTTTGTTTAGATACTTCTTAGGAATAGAAGTAGAACAAGATGAAAATGGGATTTTTATCTCACAAGAAAAATATGTTAATGAAGTGTTGGAAAGATTTAACATGTAGGAAAGCAAAGAAGCAATCACTCCCACAGTGATGGGATTAAAACTCAGCAGAGAGGACAATAGCAAGGATTTTGATCCTAGTTTGTACAAGAGCATAGTTGGCAGCCTCATGTATTTGACTACACCTAGGCCTGATATAATGCATGCTGTTAGTTTGATTTCCAGATTCATGGAGAAGCCAAAGGATGCTCATTGGCAGGCAGCAAAGAGAATTCTGAGGTATGTTAAAGGAACCAAAAGGTATGGCATTTTATATACTGCTTCAAAATGTTCAGATTTAATAGGATACACTGACAGATTTAATTAGTAGATGATCGGAAGAGCACTTCCGGTTATATTTTTCACATGGGTTCAAGAGCCATTTCATGGGCTTCTAAAAAAAGCCCATTGTAGCGTTGTCTACAGCAAAGGTAGAATATGTGGTAGCTACAGCAGCAGCGTGTCAAGAAATTTGGATGAGGAGGATGCTAAGAAGTTTGTGCCAAGAGCAAGAAAAAGGAACTGTGATTTTTGGCGACAATAGCTCAGCTATTGCATTATCTAAGAATTTTGTGTTTCACAAGAGAACAAAACACATTGACACAAAGTTTCATTACATCAGGGAATTGGCAAACAATGGAGAAATTGTTTTGGAACACTGCAGAACTTAGGAGCAGTTTGTAGACATTCTGACCAAGCCATTAGGATAGAAGAGTTTTGATTTTTTAAGAAAATGCCTAGGTATGAATGATAACCCAGCAGTTAAAAATAAGGGGGAGTGTTGAAATGTTATTTTCAACTGCAGCTCTGTACAATAAGCCACTTTCCAAATATGTTTGAAAAACCCTGCACACAGAGCCGCTTTCTAAAATGGTGAATAGTCAAATTTTAGTTTTTGTGATTCAACGCCTGTCCGATGTATTTGAATGAAACAGAGCTGTTGTTTTGATTATCGGTGCTAGTCCTCTGTACATTTTAAAACAAAGCATTTTTAAATGAAATAGAGCTTTCAAAGGATACACAGGAACAGAGGATTTCTTTTTATAAACAAAGTGTTTTGATTTTTTCACGCGGGCGTTTTTTATTTAAAGGACAGTGGTCCCCACGTTCTTTATGTAATCACAATCGTAAAGTTTGTTTGAAGTGATTAAAAGTGTCTTGTTGATGTTGGAGGTTGTGATGCGATCGCCATCGCAATCACAATATACAACATGTTACCACCGCATATGTAATGCACCGTTGAATGATGCGATGCGATTGGCCAATCAAAATCGCAAATATTACAATCGCCCTCCGCCCATACCATAGGTCCATTGCAATGTTGCGATGCGATCCAATCACGATCGCAGTTTTCGTTTGAACCGTTTGTGTTGTTATATGATCCAGACCCGATGGTTTTATTATGGCACAGTTAAAAGTTGATTGCGGGTCCGCCTTTCAATCGGAAATCAGATTTTTTCATTTGAACCATTTGTTTTGATTAAGTCGCGGACTCGATGCAGTTATAGACTGGATTTAAATTTGTGATCGTTCGATTCAAAGCACATTTTGTAATGTGGGTCTGAGAGTCATTTAGAATTGTTTTAATTTTATTTCATAGTTTTGTTATGTTTTATTAAAACATGTGCTACGACATATAAAAGTAGAAAAGCCCGTGAGGTAGTGTAGTGTATTGTTATGTTTTTATTTGTAATGCACAGCAGTGCAGATTTTGAAAACACAACAGTGTTATATTTTTTTGAGACAGAGTGAAGATTTGAACTGCGTCTGAAGAAGTCTAGTTTTCTTTTGTAATCCCTCAGGAAGAGGAAGTGTTTGTAATAGTTTTTTTTTGAAGTTAATGAAATATTTTTTCAAGTGCAAAACTCTGTTTCCAGTGAAGAATTTTTTTTATTTCTCTGTGTTAAAGAGGAGAGTATTATTCTCTCTAGTTTGTTATGGAATTCTCATAAATTCCAACAAACGAAACAAGAAGCAAGTAACTTGCTCAGATATATGAGCTCTGTGATAATGGGACAATTAACATAGGAGTATATACCAAAACCAACATTTTACAATCAAAGAAATTGTTATAAATAAAATAAAATAAAACACCAAACCCACTCATAGCATAATCATACCCTTTGAAAAATACAAAACAATGCAGATCCGTATAAACAATGTATGTGTATATTTGGTGGTTGTTTCAATGAGGAAAAAGGGAATTCAATCTTATATAATAATATTTTAGCTGTTCCCGCCACAGTATTGAGCTAAAATGAGCTTACTTGATGGAATTTGAGTTTCTTGGAAAGACTGTGAGCATAAGCATTGAGCTCTTTCTTCTCTTTGATTGTTAATTCAGAAATACTTCTGGGAGGATTAGTTACTTGTTTCTGTTCCCCAACAGATACCACCACCTTGCTTTCTTCATTAAATTCACCATCTCCTTCATCATATTCTCTTCCTTCGCTTTCATAATCTTGTTCTTCTTCATAATTTTCATCCTCTTCTTGAGAAAGTAATAGTTTGGTTTTTTGTTGACATAATGCAGTCAAGCATCGAAATGTTGCATAAAGCGACTTCGGCGAGGGACAAAAGAGCATCTACGGAGTAAATATTTCCTGGGTTCGAGTTGTTGTCCACCAGTTTCCCAGACAGCGTTGTGTGGTGAGCAAGATATTCAATTTCTCGTAATTCTTTGTCTTCCTTCTGAACTATTTCAGTTATCGCATAATTGTTTTTGAAACAAAAATTCGATCATGGTAATGGTGATTGGTACATTTCCATTGGTTGGAGGCAGGCTTGGAATTTCAAATTCCTTTTGTGCATCAAATAAAAATTTGCTGAAGTTTTTTCATTTTTCATGCTTTTTATTTTAGGTTTTACTCAAATTTGTGAATGTTGACCTCCCTTTATCTTCTGGAAACTTTCTTTCAACTATTTTTGCATCTCAACTTTCATTAATCTCCTCAAATTTGTGAGTTTCTACTTCTCCTTATCTTCTTGAAACCCTCTTTCAACTATTCTTCTCCTTATCTTCTTTCAACTATTCTTGCATCTCAACTTTCATTAATCTCCTCAAATTTGTGATTGTCAAACTCCCCTATTCTTCCCTTATTTTCTTTCAACTATTCTTGCATCTCAACTTTCATTAATCTCCCCAAATTTGTGGGTGTCGAACTCTCCTTATATTATGGAAACTCTCTTTCAAATATTCTTGCATCTCAACTTTTATTAATCTCTCTTGGAGTGCCTTGCTTTTTCCCAAGTTAGCTAAACAATATAAGGGAAGCAAAGCAAGGCTAAAGTGAAAAATTGTGGGAAGAGAAATACCATGGTTATGTTCAACAAACTAACTTCAAAAAAATTGCTAAGACCAAAAAACAAAAAGAAAGAAGTGAATAGGGGAGCAAAATAACAATGTTGCATGAGTTTAAGAAAAGGTGAATAGGAGAGGAATAGTGGAGCACAATAACAATGTTGCATGAGTCCAGAAAGGTTAAATAACCTTTTCTCTAAAATAGAAAGAAAAAGTGGGCACGAGAAGATGGTGATTTAGATATTCAATATAGAAAAATTAATTTTGGTTTTTGGTTTTAACTTATGAAATTAATAATTAACATAAAATTATATTTATTGTTAATAAAAATAAAAAAATAATTTATAATAAAAGTGAAACTATATGAATTTATATAAATTTCAATTTAAATATTTAATAAATATGTGAAGAAATTAATAATTATTTTTGTTCTATAAGATAAAGTTTTCAATTATCATAAAATTATATTATATTATACATAAAATAATTTTATTTCTTATAATACAAAACATTTCAATTATTGAAAAACCAATTGAAAATCTAATTTTAACACTCCAGTTATTGAAAAATAAATTTATTTCTTGTAATATTAACATACCAGTTATTGAAAAAACAATTGAAAAACTATTGTTATTTCTTACCGTATAGAAACGTTTCAGTTATTAAAAAACAAATTTATTCCTTTGTAAAATGAAGTTTGCAAAAGAAAATAAATTGTTTGAACATTTCGATCACAGAAAAATATAAAGAGAAACGAGAATGCAAAGATTTAAAGAAACATGGGCATGACGTGGGGCCTCTGCATATGTACCATTCTCCAAATCCGTTGCAGAACGTGGAAATTTGAATTGGGGCACCAACTTAATGTTCTTGATGTGGATCGAGAGGCACCACATTGCCAACACTAGTTTGTCTGCCAACTGGATAAGAAAAAACATAATGCAGAAGAGGATGGGCAAGATAAGTGGCCCTAAAAAATACCCATTTAGAAAAATGGAATGCAAAACGCCCTTCAAGTCCAACGATGGAGAAAAGTCGGAGCAGAAAAGTCAACTAAAGTGCCATCCTTTCATATAAGCCACAATCTCAAACCCTAGCATTTGTTGGAGAATCTAATTCCAACCACATGCTAGGTGTCGAAACCATCCGTTCAAGTGTCACAGTTCAGTTTCAGTTAGTCCGGTTTAGTCAAGTTACATTACACTCATTTATTGTTGATGTTCACAATGTAATCTTATATAACTAATTCATAATATTGAGAAGAGTAATCCTCTGTTCCATTTTTTTTCAGTTTTCAATTCTTGTCATGGTATTGGAGCTAGTTTGCATAAGACTCCTGGAGAGAGGAGTATTGAGAGAAAACTTGGAGCAGTAGAGAGAAGGGGCGAGCTTGCACAAGAGTCTTTGAGAGAGCAACTGAAGTTTGAAGAAGTATGAAGACGCCTCCTGCCTAAAAGCGACATAGCTTAGCCTTTGTAAGACTCGTTGAGAGCATCATAGGTCAAAGAATGAAGCTACGTTGTGTAAGACTCCATAGCAACAATGTGTGCGCAAGACTCGCGTGAGGTGAGCGCAAAGTGAGCGTGTAGTGAGCGCGAGATCCAAAATAAAAAGAAGAAAAAGAACCAGCAGAAGAAGAAGCCCCTGATAGTTGAATGATTTTATATTTTTTTTAAGTTTTTTATTATCAACGCTTTTTTTGAAGGAAAAAGTGTGTCGATCAGCCATCGGCACTGGTTTGAGGCTAATATCCACACCCATCAGTGCTACTTTGAGCTCGATATCAGTGCCCATCATCACACTTTCCATCCATTTGCTCGCGTCGATCCAGTAAAAACTTACAACGATTTTCTTTCATCGCGACCAATGCGGAAGCGTTGTTATGGAGCCGCACTGCTTCAAAGTAAGGTTTAAAAGGTTTAAAATTGATTGTGGGCATTGTACTATTTAAAGAAAAGAGTTTGCAAGAATTTTTTTTGTAGCCAAGCAGCGATGTCATGTCTATAATTTGTGTTACTTGTTGAGTCGTTGTGAGCCAACACTCAACAAATGGGAAAAGCCAAGAGGCTAAAGCAAAAACAAAAGTTGTTTGAGATCTTTTTAGATCTTGATGTGAAGAGGCAAAAGGATGCCTTTGCATTAAAATGCATAAAAGAATCTATGGATGAAAGCATTATTCCCTTGATTTCAGATGCCAAGACAACCAAGGAGGCACGGAATACCCTTGAGAGGTGTTTTGGTGCAAGGGAGAGCATTGAAGTTGAAGATGGAGTTGGATCTAAAGCAGCAGATCTACAACAAGATGAAAATTTTATTGAATCTCACTGTGCCCAACCATAAGTGGATGATGTATGTGAAATTGCAGAAGCAATATAGAAGCAACACAAAGATGCTTGTGAACCCCACTATGCACATCCACAAGTGAATGAAGCTTTTATGAATCCAACAACGGAGCCTGCTGACGAAAATTTGGTGAATCCAGCAACACAGCTTGCTGGTGACAATTTGATGAATCCAGCAACACAAAGTGCTCATGAATACTTGGTGATTCAAATAAAAAAGTTTGTTGATGATGCTTTGATGAATCCAGCAACAGAGCTTGCTGATGACGATTTGGTGATACCAACAACAAAGCTTGTTGATGAGAGTAAAAATACTATGGTAAATCCAGTGACTAATATAGTTGATGTAAATTTTGATAGAGAATTTTTGGCTAATGATGATTTGTTGTAGATGATGCAACAAAAATATCATATTAGCAAGATGCTATTTGGTGAGATAATCCCACTCGAGTCAATGAAAGACAACTTGTTTGGAGCAGAACAAGTTAGTGAAGAAGAGACAAAGACAGAAACAAAGATAAAGACAAATGCAAAGAAAGAAGTTTGCAAAGGGAAAGCAGAAACAAAGGAAGAGGTAGCAAAGGAAGCACAACAAGAAAAATCTCTCATTGCAAATCAGAACGACCACAACCAAGAAGAGACAAAAACATAGACAGAGGAAGAGGTAGTGAAGGAAGCGCAACAGGAGAAAGCTCTCATTGCAGAGCAGAAAGAACAAAACCAATGTGGTTTTGGAGATGTTTTTACACTTACCATTGATTTCCAATGTGCAGGTAAACAAAATGATTATGAAGAGGACTTAAAGTACCTTGAAACATGGCTTACAACACTATGTCTAGTTGAGATCTACACAAAATCTGTAGATATGAATGTTGAAGATGACATGCATGACGAACACATCAATGAAATTTTCAGGTATTAGAGTTTTGAAGAGATAAAATATTATTCTGATCTTATGTTGCAACAGATTGATGATGGAAAACGCAACACAAAAGACAATATGTGGCAACAGCCCACATACAAGTCATTTCTTGAAGAAGTCCAGGACATGCTTAGACAACCTCGAACAACAGAATACCTGCACGAGCAAATGAAGAAATTAGAGTTTGAAGAATACAACAAGAAGAAAATGTTGAAACAATTTAGAGGCCATAGAATATGGAAAAAGATAAGAAGAAAACTAAATCTAGTTGAAGTCATTTTTTAAAAATTGTAAGTCTTGCTGAGACATAGACCAGCAGGAATCTTAATTAAAATTTTATGTTGTTTTAATTAAGGGGGGGTGTTGGAGAATCTAATTCCAACCACCTGCTAGGTGTCAAAACCATCCATCCAAGTGTCACAGTTCAGTTTTAGTTAGTCCAGTTTAGTCGAGTTACACTACACTCATTTATTTTTGATGTTCCCAATGTAATATTATATAGCTAATTCGTAATATTGAGAAGAATAATCCTCTGCTCCACTTATTTTCAGATTTCAATTCTTGTCAACAATGGGATGGAAAATAACATAAAACCTCTAATGAATTTGTACAATTTACTTTTCCCTGGTTTTTCCTCATCTTGCACATGATTTTGATTCTTGCGTGCGATGTGATGGGCTTTCAACAACCACACCTAGGTAAGCTGTCTGACATTTTTTGCTTGACCTTGCTTATCTAAGTACTGGAAATTGTCGTTGATGCTTTGCAATTCTACCATGGACCAATTTGGATTCTCCATTTTCACCATCACCAAAGTCTCCCTGTGGATCTCCTTCTCCTTGTTCCACCATTCTTGAAACTCAAAATTGGCAGCCATACATAAGAACCAAACAGAGCCCCACCCCCAGGGAGTCACATGAACAAAAGAATGAAAACTTATTGTGCCCAAACTTGGATATTCACTTTAGTGGATGGAATTATGGATCTTGAGCATAAGTTGGAATGATATTTGACAATAATAATAGTAAGCGTGTTCTCATAGTATGCTTCGTCCATCTTATAACTGAGAAAAAAACCCATCAGCAACCTCACCTATACAGTGTCAAGATCAACATGCTTTCCACTATAAATTTCAAGTAGTTTCGTGGTATGAGTGCATTTCATATGCTTATCCAGAAGCCTTTCCTTAGTTTAAAAAATCACATAACGAAGGTAGGAAGAGGTTGGAAGGTTGCATAACAGTTAGATATTTCAACACCTTGTGACGCGGCTTGATCCTACGCTCCAAAATATAATTCATGTTAGAGGATATGTTAAAAAACACTTTGCAGGAAACCCTGTAGTATAAATGAAAATGTCCACCATATTTTACACCTTATCAATGGAAATACTTACTATGGATGGAAACCTCCTAAAAAGCTCCTTGATCTTATCTTCTCGGACGCCAAAACTTGCCAAATGCTTCCATATTCTTTCCAAACTTTCAAGGCCATTCTTCTTATATAAAATCCTAGGTGCCACTTTGAAAACCTTGGATATATCAGCCTCTAATCCAAAAAGGTTTTGAAGATACAGGTTATTATGACACAAGGTTTTCTCTAGACTGTAGTAAAAAATCCTAACACTGAGGGGTATGGCATTTTTGAAGTCTTTTGTAGTAACACCCAATGTTTCCATGAACTCAAGCTTGGGTTTCAACTGTTTCTCAGCAATGGCACAAAGAAAATATGGCTTTTTGGTAATGACCTTCTTTACCTGCTATTATGTGCATCCTAAATCCCTCAAGAACCAAATAGCTTGTTGGGTTGTATAAGTGGATCTCATTTTGACTAAGGATGGATTTATTTTTAGGATTGTTTCGAGTTCGGACTGGCACAACCCACATTCGCAGAGTAATAAATATGACATGACACTCGTGTACTCTTGTAGCCTATGGACTTGTTATTAAGGACAATAGACGTAGAAAGCGGTGATAGTTTCAACAAAATAATCTATGGAAATGGTGGGCATACTATTACAGTAGCCGTTGCCACTAGATGGTAAAGAGGAGATGTGAAGCATGAATCAAAGTACCTGGAGAACATGTCTATAGAATCAGGGATCAAAAGATGCCTGAAAACCTCTCCTTTATAGAATTTTTTTCAATCTCACAATGTAGAGGCCACTTGGAGTTTGTAAGATTGGATGAAAAGATTCTTGCAACCTCTCCTATATAGAATTTGTGCCAATCTCACAATGTAGAGGCTACATGGAGTTTGTAAGATTTGATCTGCGAACGTCGAGATGCGATAATCCAGGAGTGCGGTCAATCAATAAATTTTGATGGTTGAAATTTGAACTGAAAGGTCATTTTGACAGGCTGCAAGTGTATAACACATGTCAAACCTGATGTGGAAAAAGTTTCAACGACTATGAAAGATGTCTTGGAACGCAAAATACATTTGATATGACTATGATGTCAAATTCCAAGTCTAGTTGGAAGACAAACAAACTGATGGTGATTGGTACATTTCTATTGGTTGTAGGACAAACACGTGGCTAAATTTAATTGGGTAGAGGGGCGAAATTAAAGCTCTCTCATTGGCTGGGGTGAACAGTGTTTGACCACCCCAAGCTAGCATATAAAATGTCTTTCGGTGTAAAAATATTTAAAAACTAAAAACAATTGGCGGTGGTGACGCGTGTGTAATGGCGGTTCTCTAGCGGTTGCATCTGGCAATTTCAATCTTGAATCGTTTCAACTGACAGTTAAAGAAGTTCCTAGTGCTCTCAAAGGATGCAACTAGAATCTTTCCCTACCTTCCCGTCTTGAAAGCGCAGCTCTACAACCAGTATTTAACCAAACTTTTTATTTTCTTTTTACAGGTCACTATGGCTTCAATAAACTTGCTTAGAGGAGCGTCGGTACAGGTAAGGGGTCCTTGGCTACCTAGTGGTTTTAGTTCTTGATTTTCTACAACTTCTTGTGAATTGGAACTCACTTATTTTTCTCTATAGTATTTTGGTGGCCAACATCTCCTATGATCTAGTGGTTCAAGCCGTTAGTCGACTTTGTATTACTGTGTGTTTAATCTCTAGATGGAGCTATGCCGAGGCCTTTAGCTAAAACTGATATTTGTCGGCTGATGTCAGAGTCTTTCTTTGAACTGTAATTTTTTTTTAAAGAGAAACCCTCGTCTTAGGCTTGGAGACTACAAAGTTTCATCATTTCATAATTTCCCATGTGAATATGGTAAGTACTTTTGGCTTTCAAAAAATAATTTCAAAGTTTTCATGGTTTGGGTGAGGGTTTGTAGTTTTTATTTGTGATCTTTATAAAAGAAATTGAAGACTCCAAAGAGGAGCTCTGATACCATAACATAAAGAACACATTAAATTGTCATTTGTATTGCAAGAAACATAAATTTATACATAGTTGAGAAGCTTCCCAAGGCTTACTGTTGGTGGCAATAGCTTCTTCAAGAAGCTAGATGAATTCTCCATAAACTCCGAGACTACTCCTTTGCATTAAATAATGTCAGCTGGGTTGGTTGGAATTATTGTACATTCAACACTCCCCCTTAATTTCAAACATATGACAGACACACAAAATACAAAATACATAAGACACAAACACACCCTTAATTGACATGCCTGCTGGTCTCAGTCTCGACTAGGCTTACAACAGTACAAAAACAAAAACATGACAACAATGATTTCTTTTTTGTCTTCTTTCTAAATGGTCCATACTTGTTTATTTGCATATGCACTTTCATATTCACCTTTCTTGCCTTAATATAGTGGTGAAATTTCTCCTTTCTTGATTGCAGGCTAACATTCTTTCCATTCACCATTACTGGAGGTTTTTGGGATTTACACTTGTCCTTAATGTTTGCAATTTCTTCAAGTTTTATTGCTTTTTCCTCAGTGTCAATATTTGCACACTTGTAAACATTCATGAGATTCACAAAATCATAATTTGAGCTATTTTCATCATCATGTTTTACTTTTCTTTCAAGTTCCTCTTTATCAACAACAACCATAGTTGTTGGATGTACCACCTCTTCTTCAAAGAGGATATTAATTTTCTACAGTTCATCAACTATTATTGAGTCTTTCACAACTTCATCAGGTACTATTGAGTCCTCTACATCTTTATGAGCTGCTATTGAATCCTCCACGATTTTTCTCTCTGCAATCTCTACATCATTATGTAGATATTTGTATTTCATAGTCGGTTGATTCATATCTTCAACCTCTTTAATCAACTTTGTTGTTGCAAACATGTCATCCTACATTTGATTTTTATATGGAGATAGCCATATCTTCTCACCAAAAAACAACTCATCAATAATATGCTTTTCATGCATCAAATTGAACCACTCTTCATGAGATACATAATTCTCATCAAATTTGAATTTACAAGTTTTTGCATCACAGGGAATTTCCTGACTATCACATGCTACTCTATTGTCAGATACCGACATACTTTCATTCTTGATCCTGGTTATGATGCTTTCAACACAATCACTATTTTTAATAACAACTTCATCAACTTCACCTTTCTCACTCCACTTCATGCTATAATCCATTTCAAGAATATGCCAAAACATTTTTGGATCACATATTTCACCAAATTCATTAAAAATTCTTGAAAAATGTTTTCATCTAAAGTTGATATAATAAGAAGTAATGCTACTACACCTCTTCTCTTATCATTGGAATTTATGGAAGTTTCTTTAACAAATTCCCATAAATCTGCAGTCCCTCTATTTTAATAGCCCAAAACTCAATTTTTTTACCTGAGAATGATGGCAGCATTGGCATTAATATTTTCAGTATTGAATCAGTCTCTTCAAAATCTTCAAGGTGATTAAGACTTTTATCTAAAACTTCATATTTGTCCTCTGCACTCTGATTATTTTTCTTCAACACTTTCAATTCTCTTCAAGATTGTTTAATTTTCCTTCGATGACCCATGATTTCAATCGGCTCCACGACAACAGTTCCATGTTCTTCGAGATAGAAGCAATTAAAGTAAGCACAATTTGTTTAACACTATAGGCTCCAATCTTCACGAACCTAATAATCGAGACTCAATAGTCTAACGACAAGACAACACTCAACTTCGCAACGTTGTTCAAACCCTTAGCTTACACTCAACTCAACATGAAAATGCCGCACGAGAGCTAACAACCCAAACAAACGCTTAGCATCATAACTTAGCACGCGGCTCCATTTGACACTGGTCACCAAGATGCTCTGTGATAATTTTGTATCACAACAGTCACACCCATATGATCGAATAGCAGTAGCACTCTCTAAACAATAATTAAATGCACAATATAATTCACAGGTGGCTTGCCGGTATGGTCAATTTCACTTGGGCTTCACACAATTCTGCAACAGTTCACACGACATTGAACCTTCGAGTGCAGAGGTCCAACAAAACACTTAGCCCTTAGCTTTTCACTTCGCACACATCTTCAACACTCCTTTCACGGTATGGACAGGCCCACATGTCCACAGTTGAGACTGGGACATGCCGCAACAAATCACAATAGCACAAGGCTCAACGCCTCCTCCAAAACAATCAGAAAACAGTTCCAAGTCATCCTTCACACAGCTTCTCCCAAGACTCTATGCTCCATGCAGGAGTTTCAGACTCTACACAATGACGGGCTTTTTACTCCACACATATTGGTAGTTCGATGTACTCTTTGAAACCAGCCAAGGTCTGCAACCATACCAGTTCACTGCCACCGCAACAATTTCGGCCCTCTTAGTCACTGTGAAAGCTCTGAAAGCACCGCAAATGTTGGTTGCTCAGGAAACACCCAACAAAAACTTTCAACATCTCACACAGACAATCAGATCTGGCCTCACACAGAGAATACTCTGCCTCTCACATGCAACTGCACAGACAGTTTCCTCGCAAGTGCTTATAACATCACTCCAACATAGTTTTTGCCTCTCACAATGCTATAACAGCTTCACACCACCAAGCCCTCCTATGGCTCTAAGCTCACACGTTATGTGGCTACCACAAAATCAACTCAACAATGCACTTCAACAATGTAATGCTTCTCATCTGCTTGAACACGCCTCTTCCGCCGTCTCTTTGCAACACACATCAACTTTCAACCTCAGGCCAATACGCCCTCCACGCTACACACAACTCTCAGCAACACACACTTAGCGATCACTTTGATCGTGCACAGAGAAGAGATCTCACACTCTTAGAAGCTAAACCAAGCTCTTTCAATGTGAGACTGTACTTCTTTCTCCTCTGTATACGTAGATCCTAGCGGCCACACCGTCACTCCAGAAACTGAAGATAGCCACGCTCAACAACACCTCCACATAGCAACATCACCTACCTATGTGCTCATCGCAACCTTAACATGATCCTTCAAATGCACACGGCTCTTCTTCACTTACCACAACACTAGCCACCGAGCACATAGCTCCAAGGCACATACAGCAGTGACAGGCCGAAACACAATTTGTTCACTTGCAGTAAGAGAGGTGGACCAGTGGACAACACTTCCACTGCACAACTGACTTGGTTGTCTTCCCTTCACGTTGGGTCCACCACTAAACATAGCACAGGTCCATGATAGACTTTGTTGAACATTACTTTCAGCTGTGCAAAGTACAGTAAGCCACCTTCCATTTCTATCTCCAGGTTACTGTACGCGAGCCGCTTTCCATTTTGGAGTTTTTCCGGACCTGAAAATTTTTAAGCCGAAATTAATTTGATTTCGCATCACAAATTTTCTTCCGTATGATTGCCTAAAATCGGACCCGGAACAACTCGTAAGGTGGATTTAATAGTGATTTCGCGTCACAATTTTGGTGACGTCAGCAGGGTTTTTTGTGACCCAAAATCATTATGCAAATTGGTTCAATTCATCTTCAAGTCCAGCGGATAATTTTTCAAAGGGTTCATTTGCAAAGTTTAATGATTTTGGTTGATTGCTGAAACGCTATGTTAATTAATTAACACATGTTTCAACATATGTTATATTACATATGCGTGAATTTTGAAATGGTGAAGCCCAAAGCATTTTAAAATAGGATTATGCTTTTTTATTAAACATTACACCATATGTACTTCATATGGTATAGGCGGACGACTTTTGTTTTAAGTTTTAAATTAGTTTTATTTTATATATATTGTAAAAGTGTTGAGGCATAAAAAGAGTTGAAAAAGGCCCGAGTGAAACAGAATGGTAAGTTTTTATTTTTACACACAACAAAGTGTAAAAATTTGAATTGCACAGTAGTGCGTTCATTTTTTGAGAGACAGAGTATTTTTCAACACACAATAGTGAGTTGTAAATGCACAGATAGAGTGAAATTTTAGAGAGTGTGAGTTTTGTGTTGAACTGTGTTTTGAAGCAGTCAAAGTTTCTATGTATTCCCTCAATGAGAGGAGATTTTGTAACCAAGTTTTTGAAGTTTAATGAAATAGTTTTTAGAGTGAAAACTCTGTCTCCAGTGAAGAAATTTTTAATATTTTCTCTGTGTTGAAGAGGGGAGTTTTATTCTCCATTGTTGTTCTGGAATTTTAAATATTCCAACATGGTATCAGAGCTAGTCCAGGCTCTTTGAAGATCAAAGAAGCTGAAGGAAAGGAGTTCTTTGTTGCAGCAGCTTCTCCAGCAGTGTGAAGACTCAGTCAAGAAAAATCCAAAGGTATTTCTCTATACAGATTTTGTGTTACTGTTGCAGAACAGTTAGTTATTTTAAATACACAGTCAAGTGTTTTTTGAATCATAGTTAAGAGTTCAGCATGGATGGAGCCAGCACTGGTATGGGTATGGGAAATATCCACCTCCCACAATTTAATGGAAAAAATTATGACTACTGGTCAATAACTATGAGAGATTTATTTTTCTCCCAAGACTTATGGGAATTTGTTGAGGATGGCTTTGAAGAGCCAGCAAATGAAGAAGAGTTTGAAGATTTAACTCAGGCAGAAAGAGAGTTGTTGAAGAGCAATAAGAAGAAAGACTCCAAGGCTCTCTTCTTATTGTATCAAGCAGTGCATAAGAGTGTGTTTCCAAGGATATCAGCAGCCAAGAGATCTAGAGAAGCATGGGAAACTCTCAGGACAGCCTATCAAGGCATGGAAAAAGTGAAGACAGCAAAACTTCAGTTGTTGAGGAGAGACTTTGAGACTCTCTGTATGAAAGAGTCAGATACTATTGACTCATTCTTCACTCATGTGATTGGAATGGTTACACAAATAAGATCTCATGAAGAGACTCTTGAAGACAAGAGGATTGTGGAAAAACTCTTGAGGAGTCTACCCTCAAGATTCGATGTGATTGTCACCACCATAGAGGAGACTAAGGATCTCACAAAGTTCACAATGGATGAGCTACATGCATCACTGATGACTCATGAGCAGAGATTGGGTAGAAGTGAAAAATCATCTCTGGAACATGCCTTTAAGACCCAGATGTCTTTCGGAAGAGGAAGAGGGCAAGGCAGAGGAAACAAAAGAGGAAGAGGCAGAAGTCAAAACAGAGGTGGAAGGAACAGTCCAGCAAATGCTCAAGGAAGGGGCAGCAATCCAAATCAGCATCAAGGCCAAGGTAGCAGCCAACAGAGTGGTCAGCAGAATGCTCAAGGATAGAGGTATGATAAGTCCAATGTCCAATGTCACTATTGTAAAAAATATGGTCATTATGCTAATGAATGTAGAAAGAAGCAGCATGATATGGGAAATAGAACTAGTGCAAATTTCAATAGAGAAAATCTCAGCCAAGATAATTTGTTTTTAGCTTGTAATATGGCTGAAGAAAAAAGTGAGGATTTATGGTTTCTAGACTCCGGTTGCAGTAACCATATGACAGGAAACTTAGCAATGTTTTCAATGCTAGATGAGAGTGTGAAGTCACAAGTCACACTAGGGACTGATAGTAAAGTGTCTGTTATGGGAAAAGGAAATGTAAATGTTTTAACAAGAAAAGGTGCAAAGAAATCCATAGCAGATGTGTATTATGTTCCAGGAATGAAGTGTAACCTCTTAAGTATTGGACAACTTGTTCAAAAGGGGTATAATGTATTTTTTGAGGATGATGTTTGTACCATCATGGACAAACCACCCAGCAAACAATGTATTGCTGAAGTGAAGATGACAAGGAACAGGATGCTCCCTCTTAGAATGAGAGAAGATTTGAAGAATGAAGAAAAGATAGCAGTAGTGGAAAAAGAGGCTATCCAAAGCGAACCAAAAGATGAAAATTGGTTGTGGCACTTGAGATTTGGACATCTCAACTTTGGAGGTCTTAATTTGTTGAATAGAAAAGGAGTGGTAAGAGGTTTACCATTGATAGAGAAGCCGGACAGCCTTTGTGAAGGTTGTATCTTGGGGAAACAACACAGAGAAAGTTTTCCTTCCAGGAAAAGCATAAGGGCAAAGGCACCCTTAGAGATTGTCCACTCAGATTTGTGTGGACCGATGCAAACTCCATTGCTTGCTAGCAGCCACTACATGTTAACATTCATAGATGATTTTACAAGAAAAACTTGGGTTTACTTTTTGAAAAATAAAAGTGAAGTGTTTGAAAAATTCTGCAATTTCAAAGCACTTGTGGAAAACCAGAGTGGGCTGCACATCAAAGTTCTAAGGACTGATAGAGGAGGTGAGTATATCTCTAAAGATTTTCTATGTTTTTGTAGAGAAAATGGTATTCAAAAGCAGTTTACAACTAGATATACTCCGCAGAAAAATGGAGTAGCCGAAAGGAAGAATAGAACCATAATGGACATGGTGAGGAGTATGTTAAAGGCAAAGCATTTGCCTAATGATTATTGGGCTGAAGTTGTACATTGTGCAGCATACATTTTGAATAGGTGCCCTACAAAAGCAGTGATGAACAAAGTGTCGGAAGAGGCATGGAGTGGCACAAAGCAAGATGTCACACACATGAAGGTTTTTGGATGTGTGGCTTATGCACACATACCGGATCAGCTAAGGAAGAAGTTGCACAGCAAGGGGGAGAAATGTATTTTCATTGGATACAGTGAGGAATCCAAGGCTTACAGGTTATACAACCCATCCACCAAGAAGTTTATTGTGAGCAGAGATGTTCAGTTCATTGAAGAAGAAGCTTGGGATGGAAGCATAGAGAAAATAGTGAATGTTAAACACTGTTTATCTCATGATGAAAATGATGATGAATTGGCTGAAATGCATCCCCAAATAGCAGCACCAACACAAGAGCAGCAAAGCACACCCTTGAGGAGAAATGAGAGTTATTCTCCAAGCACACTACAAGGAGGAAATTCAAGTGCTTCTTCAAGCATTTGTACACCTAGTGAAAGAGGTAAGAAGTTTAGAAATTTGAATTGCATTTATGCACAAGAGGCTGCAAATGAAGGTATCAATTCTTTGTTTTCTTTATATTGTCATGTTGAAGACCCTATCCACTTTGAAGAAGATATTAAGGATAAGAAATGGATAGAAGCTATGAATGAGGAGATTAATGCCATAGAAAGAAACAAGACTTGGGATTTGGTTGAACTCCCAAAAGGTAAAGATGTCATTGGAGTTAAATGGGTCTACAAGACCAAGAGTAACGCTGAAGGCAAAATAGAGAGACATAAGGCAAGACTTGTCATCAAAGGGTATAAGCAGAAGCATGGGATAGATTATAAGGAAACTTTCGCACCGGTTGCTAGAATGGAAACCATGAGAGCAGTGCTGTCCATAGCAGCACAAAACAAGTGGAAAGTTTACCAAATGGACGTGAAGTCAACATTCCTAAATGGAGTGTTAATGGAAGAGGTTTACATTGAACAACCTCTTGGCTATGAAAAGAAAGGCCAAGAGCACAAAGTGTGCAAGTTGAAGAAAGCTCTTTATGGGTTGAAGCAAGCACCAAGAGCGTGGTACAGTAGAATAGACTCCTATCTACTGGAAAATGGATTTGAAAAGTGTGAGGGAGAACCCACCCTCTACATCAAAGAAAAGGATGGTAAAATGTTGATTGTAGTGTTATATGTTGATGATGTTATTTTCACAGGTAATGATGATTACCTTATTGAAAATTTGAAAACAGTCATGAAAGAAGAATTTGAAATGACTGACATGGGTTTGTTGAGATACTTCTTAGGAATAGAAGTAGAACAAGATGAAAATGGGATTTTTATCTCACAGGCAAAATATGTTAATGAAGTGCTGGAAAGATTTAATATGTAGGAGAGAAAAGCAACGATCACTCCCACAGTGATGGGATTAAAACTCAGCAGAGAGCACAGCAGCAAGGATTTTTATCCTAGCTTGTATAAGAGCATAGTTGGCAGCCTCATGTATTTGACTGCAACTAGGCCCAACATAATGCATGCTATTATTTTGATTTTCAGATTCATGGAGAAGCCAAAGGATGCACATTGCCAGGCAGCGAAGAGAATTCTGAGGTATGTTAAAGGTACAATAAGGTTTGGTATTTTATATACTGCTTTAGAAAATTCAGATTTAGTTGGATACACTGACAGTGATTGGGCTGGAAGTGTAGATGATCAGAAGAGCACTTCCGGTTATGTTTTTCACATGGGTTCAGGAACCATTTCATGCGCTTCTAAAAAACAGCCCATTGTAGCATTGTCTACAGCAGAGGCATAATATGTGGCAGCTACAGTAGCAGCGTGTCAAGAAATTTGGATGAGGAGGATGTTAATAAGTTTGTTCCAAGAGCAGGTAAAAGGAACAATGATTTATTGTGACAATAGCTCAGCTATTGCATTATCGAAGAATTCTGTGTTTCAAAAGAGAACGAAACACATTGACACAAAGTTTCATTACATCAGAGAATTGATAAACAATGGTGAAATTGTTTTGGAACATTGCAGAACTCAAGAGAATTTTGCAGACATTCTGACCAAGCCATTGGGGCAGAAGAGTTTTGAGTTTTTGAGGAAATGTCTGGGTATGACTGATAACCCAGCAACTGAAAGTAAGGGGGAGTGTTGAAAATTACTTTTAGCTGTGCAAAGTACAGTAAGCCGCCTTCCATTTCTATCTCCAGGTTACTGTACGCGAGCCACTTTCCATTTTGGATTTTTTCTGGACCTGAAAAGTTTTAAGCCGAAATTAATTTGATTTCGCATCACAATTTTTCTTCCGTACGATTGCCCAAAATCGGACCCGGAACAACTCGTAAGGTGGATTTAATAGTGATTTTGCATCACAATTTTGGTGACGTCAGCAGGGTTTTTTGTGACCCGGAATCATTATGCAGATTGGTTCAATTCATCTTCAAGTCCGGCGGATAATTTTTCAAAGGGTTCGTTTGCAAAGTTTAATGATTTTGGTTGATTGCTGAAACGTTGTGTTAATTAATTAACATATGTTTCAACATATGTTATATTACATATGCGTGAGTTTTGAAATTGTGAAGCCCAAAGCATTTTAAAATAGGATTATGTTTTTTTATTAAACATTACACCATATGTACTTCATATGGTATAGGCAGACGACTTTTGTTTTAAGTTTTAAAATAGTTTTATTTTAATTTAGTTTTTTTTTTATATATTGTAAAAACGCTGAGGCATAAAAAGAGTTGAAAAAGGCCCGAGTGAAACAGAATGGTAAGTTTTTATTTTTACACACAGCAAAGTGTAAAAATTTGAATTGCACGACAGTGCATTCATTTTTTGAGAGACAGAGTATTTTTCAACACACAACAGTGAGTTGTAAATGCATAGATAGAGTGAAATTTTAGAGAGTGTGAGTTTTGTGTTGAACTGTGTTTTGAAGCAGTCAAAGTTTCTTGGTATTCCCTCAGTCAGAGGAGATTTTGTAACCAAGTTTTTGAAGTTTAATGAAATAGTTTTTAGAGTGAAAAATCTGTCTCCAGTGAAGAAATTTTTAATATTTTCTCTGTGTTGAAGAGGGGAGTTTTATTCTCCATTGTTGTTCTAGAATTTTAAATATTCCAACAGACTTTACTCCTCTCACCTTCGAGCAGCTCTCCCTCAACTTTATTCCATAGAGGAGCTCGCAACTCCAGCAACTTTACACTCAACGTTGGACACTTCTTGATGCAGCTCCTCATGACTCTAGTGCTTATCACAACGACCCTCAATCTCTCGTACTTCACTCAGATCACTCAGGAAAAAACAGAGAATGCAACACAATGCTCACTTCTCTTTACACTGTAGAGCCCTTAAGCCGAACCCTCGACTCTGATACCATAAAAGAAACTGAAGATGCCAAAGAGGAGCTTCGATACCATAACAGAAAGAACACACTAACTTGTCATTTGTATTGCAAGAGACATAAATTTATACATAGTTGAGAAGCTTCCCGAGGCTTACTGTAGGTGGTGATAACTTCTTCAGGAGGTTAGATGAATTCTCCAGAAACTCCGAGACTACTCCTTTGCATTAAATGCCGTCAGCTAGGTTGGTAGGAATTACTGTACATCCAACACTTTCTTGGGGTTTCACATTTTTAATTGATGTGTGATCTGCAAGAATTCCTAGAAGACCTTAAAATCTAGGTACATCTATGCAAAGTGAGGGAATTTATATGCAAGCATGTTGCCTAAGTCTCATTTACAACTTATGCCAGTCCTCCACATGAAATCGCCAGGTATAAATGATTTTAATCAATTTTTTTTTTTAACCTAACATGTTAAACTTACTATACTTTTCTTATTTTCTCCTTCTAATTATAAGTGTATCCATTATCTATTCGATAGGACATTTGATCTAGGATTCCCCTCTTCCCCCATGTAATTTTCTATTAAGGATTTTGGCACATTTCTTTCTCTTACTGTTTAGTCCCAATACAGGGATTTAACTGTAATATGGGATGTTTACAGGTTTTCTTCCTCTACTCAGTGGATTCAAAGCTTGCATTTCTTGGGGCTAATGACCAACTAGCGTTTTCCCCATGTTTCTGTTGAGTAATCTCCAATTTTGGTAAATGCATTCGGAGAGATGGTGTAATCAATTGTTTTATGTTATCCATTTTTATTGTTTTCAATATACAAGATTGCATATAAGTTTCAAAAGTTTCAAATAAATTCTATAGAATCAATTATTTTGACAGGATAAAAATGTTTCAAAAACCTCGATTTTGTACGACCGTCCATGCTCAATTTTGCAAATGTAGAAAATTGGAATAAGAAGAAAATTGCTCAAGCATTTCATTTTGGCACGTAAATATAATAAGTATATTAATAGGAAAAAAAATAGTTTTAAATCTTGCAAATTATTGTAGTATATACCATTAAAAAAAATCTTTCTTATTGTTCAGAAACCTTATGAAGTAGATTATTTGTTAATAGGATTCCTTGTTTTCTCCTCTTGAACTTATGTCACTTCTTTTCTACTCTTTAACATTTTTCCATAAAGTGGCAAATGGGAGAAGGTGTGAAAATGCAATTTGGGAGATTGATGTAAATGGGGAAAAGGTGTTCTCGACAGAAGAGATTAAGAAGGCAACAAGTGAGTACTACAGTAAGCTATATGAGAAGTAGGACAATGGAGATATAAAACAACAAATGAAATACCTGGAGGATTATTTGGTTATGTTTTATCAAGATGATTTGATTTTGTTAAATAAGAGGTTTAGTACAGATGAAATTAAAGCGACTTTAAATTCTTTTGCGGTTGATAAGAGTCCAGGTCTGAATGGGTGGACCCCAGACTTTTTTCTGCACTTCTTTGAAGATTTCTCAGCTGATTTATTGGAGATGGTGGAAGAAGTTAAGCTTTTGGGGAAAATGTTGGGAGCCATAAACTCTACATTCCTGGTGTTAATACCAAAAAAGAAGGGGAAGATTTCCTTTGAGGATTTCTGTCCTATATCCCTTTGTAACACACTTTATAAGATCAACTCTAAGATTATTGCGAACTGTATTAAGGGTTCTATGTCAAAGTACATTTCGTTGGAATAGGCGGGCTTCCTGAAAGATAGAAGTATCCATGAAGTTGTGGCAATCACTCAAGAAGTAATCCATTCTATGCATTCGAAGAAATTAAATGGGGTCGTTATGAAAATAGACCTAAATAAGGCTTATGATAGGGTCGATTGGTCTTTCTTAAGAATGACCCTTTTTAAAATAGGTCTGGACAAGTATATTGTGGCTTGGATAATGGCGTGTATTACTAAGACCTATATGGCGGTATTAATCAATGGCTCTGAGTCGGAGTTTTTTAAGCCGGGACGAAGGCTTAGGTAGGGTTGTGCATTGTCCCCCCTTCTTTTTATCTTGATAATGGACACCTTGAGCCTGAAAATCAATACAGCTAGGATCTCTGGGAAGTTTCGAGGAGTGAGTGTTTGCCGAGAGAAGATGGTGACACATAACTTATTTTTTGATGACGTTTTGATCTTCGGGGAAAAGGACTGTAAAAACTAGGAAGAGCTGAAACATATCCTTAATGGTTTTTTTTTAGGTTTTAGGAATATTGGTTAGCAGAGGAAAGTCTTGTATTTTTTATGCAAATGAAGAGGATGAGTACCAAAATGAGCTAGGTAATCTCTTTATCTTTAAAACAACATGCCTCAGCAGTGGGTTGATTTATTTAGGATTCATATTGAAGCCTTCGAGATATACAGTGAACAATTGGAAGTGGTTACGAGAGAAATATGAGAAAAAGATTAATATATGGTCTTCAAGATGGTTATCCAGAGGAGGCAGGCTTATCCTATCTCAAGCTGTATTGCAACAGTTTACTGTTTACTAGGCTCACATCTTCATAATTCCTAAACAAATCATCGAAGAGATAAAAATACTAATGGTGAGATTCATATGGAGTGGAAGTAGTGAAAGAAAATCAATTCATCTGGCTAGGATGGAGTGTATAACAAAGCCTAAGGAGAAGGGAGAGTGGGGTCTGCTGGAAGCATACACTTTTGGAAAATCTCTGATTTTTAAATATATATGGAGAGTTATAATGAAGGATTGTTTATGGGTGGAGATCATTAGATTGAAATATATTGGCCCGAAGAGCCAGGAAGATATTCTTATGTCGGGTTGGGAAGAATCGAGGTGCCGATCAGAGATTTGGAGGGGCTTTAGCAGATGCTGGTCAATATTTAGTGAAAACTTAGTATGGAAATTTGGAAATGGTAATAAGATCATGATTGGAGGAAGACGGATTTATGGTTTGGGAAAGTCTTCTATTTTAAAATAGGAAATTATGGAACAAACATATCGTAGGGGTTTATTTTACACGGGGCAGATGATTAGGGAGTGGGATAAGGAGATTCCTGTATGGAAGAGTTACAGTGAGATGGGGGTTGTTGAGAATAACAAGGAGGATTAGGAACATTAGATTTTATCCCTTAAGAATATTGGATTGAGAAGGGATGCGGTGGGTGATCAAATATCATGGGGAGGAATGACACCAGAATTCAAGATCTATTCAAAGGTGGTCTATAAGGCCCTGACGGATAAAAGAGTGGTAATGGAGCCTGACAGTTGGTTTAAACATTTGTGGAGGGTGCCGGTACAAATCAAGATGATCATTCTGGTGCGGTTGATATGGAAAAACATGAATTTGACTTGGGAAAACTTGCAAAAGAGAGGATGGCAGGGACCGGGTAGATGTTATTTGTGTAATTTACATGAAGAAGATAATATTCATATGTTTTACTATTGCTCTTTTGTGAAGGAGGTATATCAATATTTGTGTTGTCACCTTGTTTTGCCAATTCTGGATTATAGTTCTACGGTTGATTGCTTCAGGTGGTGGTCTGATAAAGGGAAAAAGCTGAGAGCGACTCCTATATTGGTGTACTGGTTCATTTGGAGAGCGAGAAATAGGAACATATTTGAAGATAACGTTTGTACTCCATGGGATATTTTTTCTCTGGTTTATAGCTCACTAGAGAATTTGAAAATTATTCATAGACCTTCTAGATATTTGTCAATAAAGATGAGACTAGTGGAAAAGATTTACCCGGCTAGATTTTTTGATGGGGCTTTAGAATCCCAAAATTGTGGCTGTGGAGCATGGTTAATGCTTTCGCCTAATTTTCACTATAAAATATTCTGGAATGGAGGAAGAGGTACTAATATGCTAGCTGAAACCATAACGTTGTGGGGTCTTTTATGGTTTGCCACCCATTTATATGTGGAGGAGCTTTGGGTGTTTGGTGATTCGAAGGTCATCATTGACCACCTGAATAAAGGTATAAACCTCAAGCGTGGAGCTCTCTTGCATTGGATAGAAAGAATTAAAGGCTTAAATAGATCCTTCACTACAATCAACTTTAGTCATGTGTTTAGAGAGAAAAATACTGAATCAGATAGGTTGTCAAAAAGAAGACTGAATGGGAGATTCAGGGAGATGTTTTACGAGCTCTATAACATATCTGGTATCAGAGCAGAAGGAAAAGTAATTTTTAGTTAAGATATATTCTCCGTTCTATTTTTAATAGAAATCTATAAGACAAGATGATCTTAATTTCTGACATTTGAAAAAAAAATTAAGTTGTTCTTAGAAAAGTAGGATCAAATGAAGGACATTTCTCTAGAATAGAGACGTTTTTGAACTTTTGTATGAAGTGGATTATGTATAAGGAACTTTTTGAAAACTTAGACTGTGCCCTCATACACTATATAAACCAGAAGTGTTTTTCCGTTTGGAAAAAATAAAAATAAAAAATTATGTCGGTTGTAGATATTACGAAATATAAGGAGGTCTAGAGAGAGGTTCCATTTTCTACTTATATGTTGGAGCCATTTTTCTATTTAGATCAGCTTTTATCAAGATTCTAACCGAGATCTTGGACACTTCTATAGGCATGTATCGGTAGTGGATTTCTATACGTAATTGATTTATTGTCATGTAACAATATTGGCTTTTGTTATGCACTTGAATCCTGTAGAATGTTCATATTCATTAGGTTGAGTTGGATCATGTTTGTTTCCTGCATTAATAGGGAATGCATTTGGAGGAACCATGAATTGTGCACATGCAATATCATTTATGTAAAAGTAATGTATGCAATAATAATGTATGTGAAACATAGATCTTGGTAGAGGGGTATTAAAGTGTAATAAATATATTTCCTTCAGGGATCAAAAATTTCAAATTGCATTCTTCTTGTGTACATAGATTATTAAGAAATTTCAAATCACCATCATTTTGAGATACAAATAAGTGATTATGTCTCGTGTACCATGAATATCACCAAACAAAATTTTGTTTTAAGAGAATATATAAAGATGGACTAGGAAGTATTCATCTGAGATTTCAGGATCCACTTGATCAAATATCTCTCTCAAGGCCAAATGCTAATAAAATTTCATATTAAGGCATGGTCCTTCGTGAATTTGCAGTAATTTTCTAGTTTGTTGGAAGGGATCACAAATCTCGACTTCTTATTTTCCCTAGGGAGGCATTTCCCCGTGAGCCGAGCTTGACATTGAGCTCTCATAACTAGTTCGTCATTAGGGTCGGCTCTTGGAAGCATTGTTGTGGGGGCACCATTTTTTTCTCTTGATTCATCAACGATCACACTTCAGTAGGAGGGGATCTCTCTGCTCCCTGTGAGGACACTCATGCAGCCTTTCAGAATTCACTACTATGATAGAGATGTCCAAGAGAAGTTGCAGATATGACACTACAAGGACTGAAGAATCCACCTTCATGCAACCTGTTAGATATCACTACTATGATGGATATCTCCAAAAGAAGTTGCAGATCTGACATTACAAGGCCTTCCAAAACCCCAGCAGAGCACATGTTTCTCCTTACAGTTTGGTAAATGAATATACATAATATATATTATTTTTTTGTGTAAAATGTATTTAGAATTTAAAATATATTATTTTAATATCTAAAATGTATTTAGAATTTAAAATATATCTATGTACAATTTAAAATGTATTAAATTTTAGTAGTGTAAAAATTGTTGTTTAAATTTATTTTGAAGTATTTAATATTTTGAGTGGATATTTTATTTATTAGTTATTATATAAAAAAAAATGTGATGATAAATATTTATAAAGTAAACTGTTAAGGTGAACTGTTGAGTTTAAGAAATATATTTTGTTAAATTTGTAATTGGTGTAATACTATGACTATCACACCGCAAGCCATTGTTACTACAAGTGTGTGAGCCTAGCACTAGGATGGATAAAGAATAAGGAAATCATAAGGACTACTAGTGTTAATATTACGTTTACACCATTCCCTAAAGGTCCCAAACCTATATTTATCATTTCATTATGCAAAGTGATGGTTATGTAAGGGCCTATAAAAAAAATTGTACCAACTACCATATAAGCCTAGAGACATGTCAAAACAAGTCATCTCACTTTACCTTAAGCTTTCTCTAAGTTTTTTGCAGTGAAATTAGCCTATCACAAGCCTAGAACTCGTGTTATTTGTATCGCTTACCGAAAAATTTTAAAGTTAGATTTTCAAGCTGCCAACCCTATTATTTCAAGTGCCTAAGTGGTTTTTTACAAAGTCCTATCCCTTTCATCCTTGATGTGACATATAGCTACATTTTGAAGCCTAATAAAGAAATTTAAACTCAAACCCTAAAAATGCATAATTTTCCCTAAATGGTAATTTCGAACAAACCCAGAAAATTATTTACAGTGCACAAGAAGCTTCGAGAAAGGTTTGCATCATCTAACCAGGGGGATTCAAGGTTGGGAAAGGATTTACATCTTCACAACATTTTCAAGATGGGAATATCACGCCATGTGAAGAGTTTTAAGTTGGATGAAATGCATTTTGAGGTTTATCCAAAAATGTTATCACTGAGGCTCAGAGTCAGTATTCCATCGCTTCAATGGACATAACCTGAGTTGGTGTCATGATTTTATATTTTATTTTAATGGTAGCACAAATCGAATAAGAACCCTATATTTTCCTATTGAGGGTGAAATATGGTTTAAAATGCAAGGGCTATAGAATGTGGGCCAAAAAATTTTCTTTAAGGAGGACTATCAAGACCAAGACTGGAACACCTGAGTCGCCCAGAATGTGCCGAAGTGTGCAACTCTTCTTTACTTGTGAAGTCATGTACTCTAAATCACATGAGGTTTTTGTGTCATCTATCAGCTTTCAATAAAATGAATTTTCCTTATTTTCTTCATCTAAGTATGTTTAAAATGTATATCAAAGTTAGAATGAGGTTTCACCTCATGAAATTTTTCATCATGGACATATAAAGATATTATATACTTATGAGTTGAATACGTAGGTGAAACAACTGAGAAAAATAAATTTTAGAAACCCTATGCCCAAAAGGAAAAGGAGAGGTAAAACTAGAATTTATATCAAAACCCTAGCTCACGAAACAAAGGGAGAGCCTAATCTTCTCCAAGTTGAAGAACATATTGAAAACCCTGCAAAAGAAACAAATTTTAGGGTCCATGAGAGGAGAAAAAGAAGACAATATAAGAAAATGTTGGAAGAAGATGAGTAAAAGCATACAACAACAAAAAGTGAAAAAGGGAAACAAAAACTGGAAACGGGGGATGAAGAAATGGAAACAGAGCCTACAGTTTACTGCAAAAACCCCCATAATCACCTTCTATGAGAGGAGAAAAAGAAGACAGTAGAAGAAAATGTTGGAAGAAGATGAGGAAAAACATACAACAAAAAAGAGTGAAAAAGGGAAACAAAAAATGGAAATAGGGGATGAAGAAATGGAAACAGAGCCTACGGTTTACTGCAGAAAACCCCATACTCACCCTAAAAACAAAATAACACTGAGTTTTAAGGAAACTATCAACCCTAAGATCAAAGAGGCGGAGATTGTTGATGAATATGAAGAAAAAGTGAAGGTTTCAAAGAACAGAAAGAAGATCACCAAACAAATAAAAACAAAGTATCCAAGTAGAAAAGGGAAAGAAACCCCATAAGCTAGCAAAGCCATATAGAAAGGTGCTATAAGGATGAAAAGGATCCATTAAAAGCTAAAATTCCTTGCTCAAGATGTAGAAGCTATGAAAGAGTGATCTAATTTACCTCATTGGTAGGGGAATATACAAAACCCTAATTTGTCGAAAAAATCATAATTTTACTTCAGTATTTTGGCATGCTTCATTATTAACAACAAGGTTATTTTCGATGTACTATGGTAAAATTTCAAAGGTTTTGTGACTAAGGGATTGTAGAGAATACAAATCAATGTAAGGAAAAAGAGCCTTAAAAGGAGTAAGAAGTTACACAGGGTAGTTACACAATTTTAGCATATTTTATAGGTTCACGTATCAGTTTTTCTACAAAGAAGGAATAAAAGTTTCAATTCCAGATAAGAAGCCTACAAGGATGTGAAAATTTTCAGGGTTATACTTTAGCTATGACTCATCCTTTTCCTAGAAGAATTGATTTAGTGCTAAAAAAATATTCTAAAAAATGAAAGTTGTCAGAATGGATGAAAACCAGTGCTTTTGCGTAGATATTTTCATTCTAAATCTGGTGCAATTCATTTCGCACAAAACCAACATTGTATGCTTCTATAATCATGATCTGAAGTTTTGGTTAAACAGGCAAAATTTTGTGCAGGGTTGCCCAGTCAGTAGTTCGTACTGCTGATGTGGCATGCTGACTTGTAATATCCTGTAATATTCCCTAAAAATTTAGACTTCATCTAAATGGAATATTATAGTTGGTTTTATCTTTAGATAGATGAATAAATGGGTAGGGAGGTCCGTCAACCTCTTTAGGAGAAAGAATAACATTCCTCATGTGAAAAGAGGAAGAATAAGCAGCTAGAAGGAGCACATTTAGGTGTGAACAAGGAGGATATCATGTTGATTTAGTGATATTTGACCAAGTCAACATACACTATCTAGATACATTGTATCTCCTTGATAAACTGTACAGATTTGGTGGAGGACAACTTGCATGAGCTTGGAGGCAAATGTGGATGGGAGCCGATGTGAAGAGGTTCACTTGCTATATATGGAGAGGATGGGAGCCTTTGTTATTCATGTTTTAGATTATCATTTTTCTGCTTAGACTTGGCTTCCTCTTGTTGTTTAGCAAGGTTGTAGTACTGTTGAGCATCAAGTGTTCTCGAGTGGGAATCCCACCTCTTCCCTTGAGAGGCCTCTTGGGAGAGTATTGTACTAGTTTGTTCCACATCCAGGCTTGAGGCTAAGCAGCAGTCTTTAGTCACAATGTTATTTCTGTAGCAGTGTAATGTTGTGTTGTAGGGTGTTGTAGTGGAAGATTGATCATTCCACTCCCGGGTCTATTTCTCAGTAGAGGGTGCCTTCCTTCTCTTGAGAGATCAGCAAAGGAGATTTCTTATCTCATTTCATATCTCGGCACTAGGCCAAAGCACCTCTGCTCTCCTACAGCGCAGTCCCTTGCAGGAACTGCATCATTTTCCAGAGAGTTGTTGCAGCAAGGTTTTAGGCCTTGTTTTTGAGCTAGTTTCCTAGGGAAAGGGCCAACCCTTCTCCCGGAAAGCTAGGAAAAGGGATTATTATCCCTCTTGTACTTTATTAAGCTATGTTCATATAATGTTGAAGTGAAACCACGTTATTTTTGAGCTGAATATCCAGATCTTCTCTTTTTGTACATGTGTCTTAAGAAACCCTTGTCAAGTTATCTCTATAATGAAATAAGGAGGCCAGATCTCTTTTTTCTTAGCATATTGTTCCATAAATATCCAAATCTATGATTTTATATTGCAATGTTACAGAAACCCTCGTGAAATAACGTTGTACATGCTTCAGTCTTTTCTGCATAGTCTAAGTCATGGGATTTGGGTGTTTCTAAGTCATTGTAAGGCCGGGATACCTGTTTAATATATCAAAAGGGATTTCTTTCTGATCCCATTTTGTATGTAAGGGCCTTAATCTATATGCTAAGGTATCAAACCATTATTTCTCCTTACTATCACGCAGTTACCTGGGAATAATGTTTTAGGGTCTATTTTGCTGCTTTTCCTCACTTGGAGACAATGTATAAAAGCATAATTTTGCTGATATGTTCATAATATGATGGAAAGGTGTTTAAGACACATTTTATGAGATAATTTGATGTAGTACTTTCATTTGTGTTCATGTATTTTTGTAGCTCCAACTTTAGAATATCTTAAGATATTCTCATTGTTGTAGAATTTCCTTATTTTGGGATATTACAGTGGTATCAGAGCATCTTTTTTGGCATAGCCTGTGGATTTTAGCCATTATGCCATCAAAATGAGGGGAGATGTATAGAAAATGGAAGACTCCATTATGTGGAGGAAGAAAGGAAAATAGGCTTACAAAGCTTCTTCCAAGATCTATACAAAACTTTCAAGATCTAAAGAAAATAAGAATGGAGATGGAATCTCTAGAAGAGTTTGGATCTAGAGCTAGATCTAGATTTGCACATGGTAAGTGTGAGCATGCAGCTACAGACCATTATGCACATCGTAGTCAAATGCCCAGATCTATCATGAGATGGATGAAAGGAGGAAGAATGCCTAAGAGGAAAACTCTTAGTGATTTGTTGCAGGAGTATGAATCTCAAACTGTGAGGTTTAGAGATCATACAACTTTCCAAGAGTTTTGCAAGATTCAGGCGAGGAGAAGCAAGAACATGGATATATTTCTTCTATCTACTTTTTATGGCTCACCTACATGTTCAGCTAGAGCTTGGGTGAAGGAGCTAGACTCCTATTTGCAGCAACACCACATTTCTGAAGATGAAGCCATTAGAATTGCAACATTGCATTTCGGAGGTAAAGCCTATGAATGGTGGATTTTTGAATCTTATTCTTTGAAAAATGAAAATACTTACTCTTATGCAAGATTCATTAAAACATTGGTGGGAAGGTTTGATTGGAAACTTCCTAAGACACATGTATTGGAGCAAGAAAAACCTAAGAAAACAAAAACCTTGCATGTGATGGAGGAAACTATAAACTTCACTCCACTTTAGAAAACCATGGGAGAAGCTGACATCTTGCATCATACATTGTTAGAAGAAAGACCTCTATCTCATATTCCTAAACAAGAGGGCATGGAGATCTCTTTTTCACAAGAGGATCCAATTATTGGAGGGTCTCCCATACACATTGATGAATATGAGGGAAACAACGTTGTTACATCTAGAGCACATCTAGTACCTCATGCAGAGGAAGGAGGAGCACGTGCTCCAATAGGAGGAATTATTGTATCCTTGCAAGAAGTTCCCCAAGATCTCATACATGGAGGTCAAAGCACAATCAATGAGCAACATGATTGTGGAGGATTGCAGATGGGAGGAGAAGGTAGGAAGGAAGGGCAACATCACTTGATGAGGAGCACACACCATTCTCTATTTCAGAGAGCAAATGAAAAGGGGAGGCAGACTGATCTGTGCTATGAGGGGAAGGGCAAGGTTGCCCAACCATATGTACAGTCTACTCTTGACATTGATGTCTCACTACATGGAGGCATTCCACCTGGGGGGCCACTAGATCTAGAGTTGATGAGAGACATCTTGTCTTTGGGTTCACCACTCTTGGATTTTGGAGAGGTGAAGAGTTTGGAGGAATACTTTGGCATGGGGGATGTCGAAGTAGCAGGCAGCAGCATGAGGAGAGCTTCACATGCTAGATCACCAGTGCTGTCTCTTGGGAGGATTGATCCATATTGGAGATCCCAACTCTTGGTAGAGTACTCCAAGGATCTAGGTGCATGTATGATTCTTGATGACCTAGATAGAGATGATGAGTATATGGTGGATGATGTGGTCATCTATTCTTATGGCAGAATCTTCTTGACTGGAGCTTTCAAGCTCAAGGAGAAGCTACTTCATGCAGCACATGAGGACTTCCTTTCGATGCATTATGATGCATATATTTCTTTGGCAGATGAGTTCACTTGGGAGGGCATCCAACATGACATATTTCAGCATATGGAGAGATGCATAGCTCAGATGGTGATAGAGAGGAGGTCACAGCCACTTCCCTACTCTTTGGAGGGGAGGAAAAATGTTTGGTTGAGCCATTTCAACTCAAGGTATCAAGTACATGATGGAGGATGTACAATTTCACTTTATGTTTTGTACTTATTTTCTTTATATGAGCATCATGTTGTACCAAGAAGGATTGTCCCTTCTTGCATATTATATGATGGTGTACTTAGAGCCACTTGTGGCATTGAGATTGGCTATCTCATTGGTGGTTTGTGGGGGAAGCCACATGATTCTTGGTGTGCACCGTTGGTACCAAATTGTACTTTCATGTTTCCATCTTGTAAAATTATTGTGGTAGCAAACAAGTGGCTAGAAAAGCACTAGGTATTGTTTGATTTGATGCAGGCAAAGGATGCACTACGTTGGTTCCATGTGTGGAACTATGATCCACTTTCCGGTTGTCATGTGACAACATGTTTTCATTAGTTTTTTCTTCCACGTATTGTTGATATTTCTATGGGAAGCTTTGTTTGGAGAGTGGGATATGAGATAGAGATGCCCATTGGGAGTATGATTCTCCCTACTATTCATGTTGTATGTTTTAGGAGGAGCGATGGGAAAACCATGATTGCCACATCACATCTCTTTTCTTCATATGGAGTGAGCCATTTGAAGAACTTGAGTGATTGGAGGAGGCACTTCATGGTTGAATTGTTTGATGGGGTAGCTTAGGCCATTCTTGGAGGCAATATTGTTTCAGCCCAAAGACATAAACAACCCCACACTTATCATAAATGGAGAGAGAAACAAATGAAAAGGGGAAAACTAATCTCTCCATGCAGCCCCACTACATTGCACAAACCGAGGGTTGATGATTGCTTTGATGAGCTACCTAGAATGGCTCATTTCATTTGGATGATAGCATGGGTGATGGAATCACTCATTGGGAATGAGATTACCCATGTTAGTCATCACTCCTACCTTGAGGAGGCCATTTGAAAACAAGGAGATTTCCACTTGCACCTTCCACACGTTTTACACACTTGGGAGGAATCATTGGAGGATAGATTTATTGCTGAGCTATGGTGGGATCTATTGATGAGGAGGCCAAAAGAAGAAGAAGGGAGAAATTTTCTCTACCTTTGCAGTTACTTGAGGACAAGAAACATTTTCGAGGGGGAGGACTGTAATATTCCCTAAAAATTTAGAATTCATCTAAATGGAATATTATAGTTGGTTTTATCTTTAGATAGATGAATAAATGGGTAGGGAGGACCATCAACCTATTTAGGAGAAAGAATAACATTCCTCATGTGAAAATAGGAAGTTTAAGCAGCTGGAAGGAGCACATTTAGGTGTGAACAAGGAGGATATCATGTTGATTCAATCATCTCTGACCAAGTCAACATACACTGTCTAGATACATTGTATCTCCTTGATAAATTGCGTAGATTTGGTGGAGGACAACTTGCATGAGCTTGGAGGAAAATGTGGATGGGACCCGATGTGAAGAGGTTCACTTGCTATATATGGAGAGGATGGGAGCCTTTTTTATTCATGTTTTAGATTATCATTTGTCTTCTTAGACTTGGCTTCCTCTTGCTGTTTAGCAGGGTTGCAGTGGTGTTGAGCACCGAGTGTTCCCGAGCGGGAATCCCACCTCTTCCCTTGAGAGGCCTCTTGGGAGAGTATTGTACTGATTTGTTCCACATCCAGGCTTGAGGCCAAGCAATATTCTTTAGTCACAGCATTATTTCTGTAGCAGTGTAATGTTGTGTTGCAGGGTGTTGCAGTGGAAGATTGATCATTCCACTCCCGGGTCTGTTTCTCAGTAGAGGGTGCCTTCCTTCTCTTGAGAGATCAGCAAAGGATATTTATGAGCTCATTTCATATCTAGGCACTGGTTCAAATCACCTCTGCTCTCCTACAGTGCAGTCCCTTGTAGGAACTGCGTCATTTTCCAGAGAGTTGCTGCAGCAAGGTTTTAGGCCTTGTTTCTGAGCTAGTTTCCTAGTGAAAGGGCCAACCCTTCTCCCGGAAAGCTAGGAAAAGGGATTCTTATCCCTCTTGTAATATATTCAGCTATGTTCATATAATTTTCTAGTGAGACTGCATTATCTTTTAGCTGAATATACATATCTGCTCTTTTTGTACATGTGTCTGAAGAAACCCTTGTCGAGTTACCTCTATAATGCAATAAGGAGGCCAGATCTCTGTTTTTTTAGAATATTGTGCCATCAATATCCAGATCTATGATTTTCTATTGCAATGTTGCAAAAACCCTCATGAAATAATGCTATACATGCTTCAGTATTTTTTGCATAGTCTAAGTCATGGGATTTGGGTGTTTCTAAGTCATTGTAAGGCCGAGAGACCTGTTTAATATATCAAAAGGGATTTATTTCTGATCCCCTTAATCTATATTCTAAGGGATCCAACCATTATTTCCCCTTATTATCATGTAGTTACTTTGGAATAACGTTTTTAGGGTCTATTTTTCTCTTTTCCCCACTTGGAGACAGTGTATAAAAGCATACTTTTGTTGATATGTTCATAATATGATGGAAAGGTGTTTAAGAAAAAAATTATGAGATAATTTTCTGCATTACTTTCATTTGTGTTCATGTATTGATGTAGCTCCAACTTTAGAATATCTTAAGATATTCTCATTGTTGTAAAATTTCCCTATTTTGGGATATTACATATCCCAAAAGGGAGAATGCAGTAACACTGAGACACAATATAAGAATTGAAACTAAGTAAAAAATAAATCCCAAGAAAACGTCAGAATTTACAGAGAAGCTGAGCCATTTTATTATATGGATATGATTCCGTTACACAATGTACAAGAATATGAGTAGATCTAGCCAAAGAGATGGCCTAAAATCACCCTGAAAACATGCCAAAGTAGGCACTGCGTAACTGGAGAGCTATTGGAAGAAAATATTGCGTTGTACATTCATCATAATATGAATATATGACTGCAAGCTGAAAAGGAAAATGCAGATCTACTGAAATCTAGAGATATGATGATGCCAAGATTCAAGATTTGGCCAATGTGATGGATTCCCAGGATAACTTACAAAGGATTTTCTAGATCTACAACTTTGGAAAATTACCCTCCTAGGGCTTGATCCTTAATCTTCTATGATTATAGATCTGAAGCTAGATCTGAAAAATAGATGGTTGAAATATGTCACAAGATCAGAACTAAGCCTGAAGGGCTGATCCCTCCTTTAGATCTACAAGCTAGAAGCTTTAAATCTAGCTTCTCAATCCTCCAATAATGATTACAGCTGCTACAACACAACTACTCATAGAAACTGTGTTGTAAGGGAAAGAGAGGTCTTCTCCCTGCTGAAATATGCTGCAATAAACTCCAGGCTGATGGAAATATTGATGGCAAGGTGAGGGGATGGTCCCTCATAGGATTCCTAGCTGAAATGCTAGCAACTTCCTTCCTCCTTTTGGATCTGCAAAATGGACAGTGTAATTCCTAAAGGTATTACTGCTGCTAGGAGGTCAATAAATTTTGGCTTGATGCCAGATCTGAAATGAAGCTTTTGGAATTCTAATCTTTAAGCCCAAGGTGATAGGAATAAACCTTCACCAGTTCTCCAGCTGAAATACTGAAGACAACCTCCACCTTCCAAACTGATCTTCAGAAATCTGCAATTTCTGAATATAGATGTTTTGCAAAAAGTAGGAAAATATATGTGGCACCAATGCTTGATGTAGAATGAAGTACAATACTCTTTCAAGAGCTACTCAATGAAAAAGGTGGGATTCCTGACCAGGAACACCCTGTGCTAAACATCACTTGCAATCTTTGCTAAATAGCCCAAGAAAGCAATGGAATGTCATATGACAATTCCAGATCTAAATAGATCCTCAACATCAATAATCTCAAGCATGTCCTCCATTGTTGCCTTCATATTATTTATATAGTTTTTGAGCCTTCCCATGCCTTGGCCCTCATCTAGAATACATTTTTCATGTGGACAAGATCCTCCATGTTTGACTGCGCTATTTGACCAAGTCATCCATCATGTCTAGGTGCAATGTACACCCTCTCCATCATATGTGCATTAATTTCACAACTTCCTCCATCATCTTTCATGAATGCTCCATGATCTTCTATTTGACCTCTTCAAGATCTTAGTTGACTGTGTCAACCTCCATGATCTATCTCAATTAATGAGACATGATCTCCAATTACATTCACATTAGTGGTTTCTCAACTACCTCATTATGTAGATCTAGGCTTAATTAATCCAAATTCACACACAAAAAGTGGATATTTATTCATATTGAGGATTATGGGTCCCTCCACCCTTTTATTTACTTACTTCAATAAGAAAATTAAGAACTCTAATATTCCAAATATCAGGCAAAAATTTGGGAATATTACAATCCTCCCCGACAAAATGTTGCTTGTCCTCAAGCAACTGCAAAAGTGGATGCTACAACAAACATCCTCCCTCTAAATGACATCCTCATGTGGAAGGCCTTCCCATCTGTCACAATGTGTCATCATGTCCAGCTCCAAAGATGCCTCTCTAGAATGTCTAGAATAGCTTCCAACTGAAAAGTTAGATACCCTTCCTCATTAGTGAGTCTCCAAGTGGCAACCAAATGATGATCAAAGTTCTCCTCTACACATGAGATACATAAGATGAAGTGGTTCATCCCAAAAGTGGAAAGTCCCAACTCATGAACTATCTCTCCAACCCATGATACATAGAGTAGATTACATACATCAATGCCCTCATCATTAGCCATGTTGGCCATGTAGGAATTAAACATCACATCATCATAGTGAAAAGCAAGAAGTAGAGACATATGGATGAACATGAACAATATCAAACCATATTCTCCTAATAACAACCAACGCAAAAAAGTCTCCTGCTGCCATGCTAGATCATCATGAAAACAAGTAAGAGATCCATGCTCTCTCAAAAGAAGCCACCTCATCAATGCTTCTTGTTGCCATGCCAAATCATTAATGAGAATATGAGAGCCATACTCTCTAAAAGTAGCCATCTCAGAAATGCATCTTGCTGCCATACCACATCATCATTGTACCAAATGTAGTGGCCATATTCTCTCAAGATAAGCCACCTTAATAAGGCATCTTGCCGCCCCATCACATCATCATTATACAAAGTGCAATGACCAAAATCACCCAATAGAAGCCAACGCTGTAAGGCCTTTTGTTTCCATCCTCCAATAGTATCATGCAATGTATGGGAAGAATTCAGCCCATACTCTCCCAATAGTAACCATAGCAACAATGATTCTTGTTGCCTTCTTGCATTATCATGATGCAAGTCATGGAGCAACAATAAAGAAATGGACATGTGAGATGTCTCATCAACATAATACAAACAAGCTCCTTTATGCCACATCATGTGAGGGTTATACTTTCTCCCAAACCCAGGTACATACATGAACATGAGATACATCCAAAACAGAAATACATGAAAATACATGAGACATACCCCAAACAAGAGTAAATACATGGACATAAGTTTTAACATGTGATGTCCAAACTCTCTTCTTAACAACCAAAGTAACCATGCCTTCTTCTTATGCATTCTATCATTGAGACATAAGGCATGAGACAAGAAAATATGAACCTTTGGGTAGTAACCATACTCACCCAAGAGCAACCAGCACAACCATGCTTCTTTTTGGCCCGTATCATAGATCTGCAAGTGGTTTGGCAACCCCTTGCTCCATACTATCAACCATTCATCCAGATGTGGATGATGGATCTCATTCTACAAAATCTTGGTATCCTCCCATGGTAAGATACCAACCTCCTCAAACTGATGAAGATCTCCAATGAGATCTCTTGATGAGATCTTCTTCTCATCCATGGCCTTCCAAAACCAATAAGGTTCTGGATCTGCTACAGGTAGAAGTCTCTCTTTGAGCTGTGAGATGCTCAATGAGAAAGTGTCATTAAGAAAGGAGAAAATATTTCTCATATCTAGATGTCTACCTTCATCATATTATCCTCCATTGCTTCATGAGTGAAGCTACCTTCAGAATGCTCCAAGAATAATGGGGTTTCATTGTTATCACTGCTACTAAGTGACAACGTTTTAGATCTGCAAGGTAATACATATACTGTCTCAAAGCAAGGTACAATACTGATCTCATAACCAGTCATTGTACATAGGCTCATGCTCATCCCTTCTTCTGAAACTCTACATTTCAACTCAAGAGGTTGAATGTATTCCCTCCATGAAAAACTAGGATAGCTTTTCATCTCCTCCTTGATTGGATCAAGGGTCCTCTACGCTGTGATAGTTTGCTGCTTCAAATAAGCATTTGGATCTAACCCTTGGTCATGCATTGGCCCTGATGGAATTTCCCCATAAGTTTCAATAAGATCTATTGAAACAATAGGTGATGAATTTGTATGCATACCTTGGATCAACTGATTTGTGGGAACCTCTTGACAGAACACAAGAGTTCCTCCAACCAGGACAATGGTGTCTCCAACTACTGGTAAGAGGGATGGCTGCTCTTCTTCCATTGTGCCAACGCTGGAATCTTCCTCCTCTTCCTCATGCATCTCCTAAATCATGCATGGGACTCTATGTGTCAAGAGCTCAAGACTATCTTGCAAGGTTGCAAGTGCCTCTTCTCTAGATGCAAGGACTTCTACAACTAGTGGTGAATGTAGTGACCTCTTGTCCAGAGTGACAAGAATGACATCCTGCTTTGTTTCCTTAGGAAATGTTTCTTTGTGGCACATCTGTATCTTCTTTACATCAAACTTCTTCCTCAACTTGTGAAATAAATTTGAATATTTATTCACCTTTGCATGCTCCATGTGACTAAACCACCAAACATTTGCTCCACCTAAAAGATGAAGTGTTGCAATTTGGACAGCCTCTTTTTCAGCCACAGGATGTAGCATGAAAAATGTATCCAAATCTCTCCTCCAAGCCTTAACATTGCTTGAGGAAGATCCATCAAATGTAGGCAAATAGAATCTATTGTGTCTCTTCCTTCTATTTGTTGGGTATGTGTTATATTCTTTCCACGACTAGTCATGTGTGGGGTGGTCAGAGGGGGGACGATAGCTCCCCTTGTACATTGCGTTGGGAGTAGCAGGGGGGGCGGTAGCCCCCCCTATCGGGGTCCGGTGTAGTGCCCCAGGAAAAAACAATTGGGGCTTATTTTTCGGTGGGTGGACCCGCCCATGGTTTTGTGCATGGGTTTGCACATGGTTTTGGGGTACGATGGTTTGGTCAAGGGAACTACGGTTATGTTCTAATCTAGGGTTAATGGATTGGGTTTTATGTATGCTTCGGCATGTGTATATATGTGTTGTAACACTAAAAGGAATATAATGAAAAATAAAGCTGGTCGTCCCGATTTGGGATCCAGGGGAAAATATCTGTGTTTATCTGTTTTATGTTTTATGCTCTCGCTATTGTTTGATTTCTATTGAAGATTCGTTTGTAGATAATTTCTGTACAGGGTTAAAACCTACATTTGGTATCAGATTTGTTTCGGCTTCAAGGGGACACCTTTGCTGCCGAGGGTTTTTTGGTCGAGGCTGTGGTAGAATCTGTTCAATGGGAGATCCGTGGGATCAATTCTTGCGGTGGAAGAATATGGTGAGCAGTGGAAAGATAGAGATTGAGAAATTTAATGGTCAGAGTTTTGAGTTGTGGAAGCTCAAGATGGAGGATTTTATGGTGGATAAAGATGAGTGGATCGCGGTAGATCTAGGTACTAAACCAACGGCAATGTCAGATGAAGATTGGAAAAATTTGGATTGGAAGGTGAAGAGCACAATACATTTATGTGTCTCAAATTCAATATTGTTGAATGTATCTAGGGAAGCTACGACGAAGAATTTGTGGGACAAACTTGGGACTTTGTACCAATCTAAGTCTCTGGTGAATAAATTTTTCTTGTGGAAAAAGTTGTATAACCTGAGGATGAAGGATGGAAACTCGATGACAGAGCATCTGAACACCTTCAATACTGTGGTAAGTCAGTTGTCATCTGTTGATATTAAAATCTCAAATGAAGATAAGTGCATCAGTTTTTTGTGTTCTCTACTAGACTCGTGGGACAGTCTGATTATTGCAATAGGTAGCAATACAAATACCTTGAATTTTGATGACATTGTCTCAGCCTTGCTATTGGAGGAAATGAGATGGAAAAATATGGAGGGTCAGAATGGAGATGCCTTATCTATATGAGGAAGGTCCCAGAATAGAAACAAGAATAAGGTTTTGAGTGGGAGATCTAAATCTAGAGGGAGATCTAAATCTCCTGGAAAGTTTGTAAAGGTGTGCTGGAAATGTGGAAAGGAAGGGCACTAGAAAAAGGACTGCAGATCTAAAGCTCCTGAGAAAGGAAAGGGATCTGATGATGCTCCTTCTATAGAGGCAAAAACCACCTCGAATGAAGGTGGGGATGTGTATTTGGCTTCTTCTTCAAATACACATGTAGATCATGAGTCATGGTTGATTGACTCAGGTGCATCCTTTCACTTCACTCCCCATAGGGAGTGGTTCTGCGAGTATGAGAAATATGATGGTGGTGATGTCTTCTTAGGTGATGATAGGAAGGCCAGACTCGTTGGACGTGAAAAAGTCAAGCTAAAGTTGCAAGGTGGAAGGATTAGAACACTTCTTGGTGTTTTGCACATTCCTGCATTGGCCAAAAATCTGATTTCTGTAAGCAAGATGGATGATGCAGGTGTAAAAACAGTGTTCGATAAAGATACCTACAAGATGGTTTGGGGAGCACTGGTAATAATGTGGGGAATTCAGATTGGAACTTTGTACAAGCTTCAGGGCAGCACTATTATTGATGGGTGCAATAGTTCTGTGGTTCTCAAAAGTGGAGCAGAAATCCTAGCGGTCTCTAGAGAAAATACCATGCTATGGCATCAAAGGCTTGGACATATTGGAGAGAAGGGCCTTCAGATACTGCATGGAAATGGTATGGTAGAAGGTATGTCTAATAGCTCTTTGGATTTCAATTTCTATGAACATTGTGTATATGGGAAGAAGAATCATGCGAGTTTTCCTTCTGGCGCTAAGAGGGCGAACAAGATATTAGAGCTTGTGCATAGTGATGTGTTTGGACCTGTGCCGGTTCCATCACTGGGTAAGTCTGTGTACTATGTTTCATTCATAGATGACTTCTCAAGGAATACATGGATATATTTCTTAAGGAATAAATCTGAAGTCTTTGACAGATTTAAATAATTTAAGGCTCTAGTGTAAAACCAGACAGAGAAGAAGATAAAAGTGCTGAGGACAGATAATGGTGGGGAGTTATGCAAGAAGGAATTTGAAGAGTTCTGTAAGAAGTGTGGTATCGCACGACAGAAGACTACTCCATACACACCTCAACAAAATGGAGTTGTAGAAAGGATGAACAAAATGCTGATGGAAAAAGCAAGAAGCATGTTCAGTGGTACCGGGTTAGGACAAGAATTCTGGGCAGAGGCAGTGGAGACTGCATGTTACTTAGGTAATATATCACCTTCATCAGTGCTGGAGGATAAGACTCCACATGAGTTATGGACTGGTAAGAAATCCTCTCTTTCACATCTAAGGGTATTTGGATGTGACACATATGTACATGTTCCAAAGGAGAAAAGGACCAAGTTGGATAATAAATCTAAAAGCTGCATCTTTATTGGGTATAAGGATGGTTTAAAGGGTTACAATATTTGGAACCCAGAAACAAGGAAGGTTGTGTACAACCAAGATGTGGTGTTTAGAGAGGTGAAAGATGTTGTTAAACATGAATTCCTACCAAAGGAACCTGAGAAGATAGAGTTTGAGCTAAAGGAGGATGAATCAGACTCTACAACAGAAGAAGGCTTAGAAGAGGAAGAGCCACAAACTCCATCTATGAGAAGATCAGTTCGGGAAAGAAGGAAACCATAAAGGTATAGTCCATCTGCTTTCTATTCAAGTTCCACCTTAACTATAACTGATGATGATCCCAGAATTGTCAGGGAGGCAGTAGATTCAGAGGATGGAAAACTCTGGAAGGAGGCCATGGTTGATGAAATGGAATCCTTGCATAAAAATGAGGCATGGGATCTGGTGGAGTTGTCAGCTGGAAGAAATCCCATCAGGAGAAAATGGGTTTTTAAGAAGAAGATGAATGTATAAGGCAAGGTGGAGAAATACAAAGCTCGGTTGGTAGCAAAATGTTATTCCCAAATGCCGGGAATTGATTTTGGTGATATTTTTTCTCTAGTTGCCAAAGTTACTTCTATTAGATTACTTTTATCTGTTGCTGCTGCATTTGATTTTGAGGTAGAACAGATGGATGTGAAGACAACATTTCTTCACGGGGATCTGGAAGAGGAGATCTACATGAAACAACCTGAAGGCTTTATGGTGAAGGGGAAGAAAGAACTGGTATGCAGGTTAAAGATGTCTATGTATGGGTTAAAATAGTCACCAAGGATATGGTATCATAAATTTGATACCTATATACGGGGACTTGGCTTCACCAGAAGCAAGGAGGATCACTATGTTTATTTTAAATTAATTGGTGAATGTGTTATTTATTTGGTCTTGTATGTGGATGATATGTTGTTGATTGGAAATGACAAAGAAATTATCCAAGATTTGAAGACCCAACTGTTCTCCAAATTTGACATGAAGGATCTTGGTGCTGCAAACTATATTTTGGGCATGGAAATTAAGAGAGATAGGGAAAAGAGGAAGCTCTGGTTAAACTAGAGGAATTATGTTGAGACTATGTTGCAGAGGTTCAATATGCAGGATAGTAAACCGGTGAATGTTCTGATTCCTATAGGTGTAAATTTGTCTACTGAACAATGTCCCAAGACACAAGAAGAAGAGGAAGATATGTCCCATATTCCATATGAAAGTGTAGTGGGTAGCCTGATGTATGCAATGGTCTATACTAGACCATACATTGCACATGTAGTGGGAGTATTGAGCAGGTTTATGTCAAACCCAGGGAAGGAGCATCGGACAGCAGTGAAGCAGGTTTTTAGATATTTGCGTAGCACTAGTGATTATGGCTTGTGCTACCAGGGAAGACCAGGATTGGAAGGAGTGTTGTACATTCGTGGTTTTGTTGATGCAGACTGGGCTATAGATATAGACCAAAGAAGATCTACAAGTGGGTATGTGTTTTGCCTATTTGGAGGTGCAGTCAGTTGGATGAGTAAAAGACAGTCTGTAGTGGCTCTTTCAACTACAGAGGCAGAATATATAGCAGCCACTCATGCAAGAAAGGAAGCAGTTTGGTTGCAGAGATTATGTTCAAGTATGGGGTTGGTGCAGCAAGCTATAAGGATAGAATGTGAAAGCCAAAGTGCAATTTTCTTGGCTAAGAACCCTGCTTATCATTCAAAGACAAAGCACATTAATATTCAATATCACTTTGTGAGAGATATGGTTGAGGCTAAAAGGGTGTTGTTGGTAAAGGTGGACACCTTGAAGAATGTTGCAGATGCATTGACGAAGTTTGTGAGCACTTAGAAGTTTTGTTGGTGTAGAGAAACAATGGGTGTCACAGAACCGGGATAATGACTAAGCTCTCCTGTGGCCCCCTGCAGAAAGAAAACAACAAGTGGGAGAATGTTGGGTATGTGTCATATTCTTTCCACAACTAGTCACGCATGGGGGGGCGATAGCCCCTCTTTTACTTTGCGCTGGGCGTAGCAGGGGGGTCAGAGAGGGGGCGGCAGTGCCCTGGGAAATTTTTTTTGGGCCTTATTTTTCGGTGGGTGGACCCGCCCATGGTTTTGTGCATGGGTTTGCACATTGTTTTGGGGTATGATGGTTTTCGGCCCCTGGTATTTTGTAGATCCAGTCAAGGGAACTACAATTATGTTCTAATCCAGGGTTAATGGATTGGGTTTTATTTATGCTTCGGCGTGTATATACATGTGTTGTAACACTAAAAGGAATACAATGAAAAATCAAGCTGGTCGTCCTGATTTGGGATCTAGGGGAAAATCTCTGTGTTTATCTGTTTTATGTTTTATGCTCTCGTTATTGTTTATTTTCTGTTTTAAGATTCGTTTGTAGATAATTTCTGTATAGGGTTAAAACCTACACTATTGCTGCTATAGAACCTTATTTCTTCTTTGAGTTCAAAGAATTCTCGGAGAGTTAGAATTTCTTTGAAAGCTTTTCACTGTTCCTTGTAATCTTTAAGATACAAACTGAGAGTCTCTTGAGTTTCAGGGTCTCTTCTTTCTTCCTTTCTATACCTCTCACCTTATTCAAAGAAAGTGGGCATAGTAGATCTATGAGGAGATCTATGATTCTCTGGTCTTATTTTCTGCTGATAGGAAGTGCTTGGACCTTCCTCTTCAAATATTCTTCTTCGATCCTTCCATTTCCTTTCCTTCTTCATTTGATAGACCTCATTGGAGAGATATTGCATGGATCTGAAGATAGGAGTGGAAAAATTATCCTCCTTCATGACAGATCTCATCTATTTGCTTCTTCTTTTGATGAAAAAGATGAAGTGTCCACAAACTGAGCCAAAGATCATGCTTTGATACCACTGTAATATCTTCAAATGCAACTAAGTAAACAATAAATCCCAAGACAACATTAGAATTTATAGAGAAGCTTAGCCATTTTATTATATGGAGATGATTCAGTTACACAATGTACAAGAATATGAGTAGATCTAGCCAAAGAGATGGCCTAGAATCACCCTGAAAACATGCCAAAGCAGGCACTGCGTAACTGAAGATCCACTGGAAGAAAATATTGCATTTTCCCTTCAGCAGAATATGAATATATGACTACAGGTTGAAAAGAAAAATGCAGATCTGCTGAAATCTGGAGCTCTGGTGATGCCAAGATTCAAGATCTAGCTAATGTGATAGATTCCCACGATAACCCATAAAGGATTTTCCAGATCTACAACTTTGGAAAATCACCCTCCTAGGGCTTGATCCTTAATTTGTCAGGATTACAAATCTGAAGCTAGATCTGACAAATATATGGTTGAAATATGTCACAAGATCAGATCTAAGCTTGAAGGGTTGATCCCTCCTTCAGATCTACAGGATAGAAGCTCTAGTTCTAGCTTCTCAATCCTCCAATAATGATTACAGCTGCTGCAACACAACTGCTCATAGAAACTGCACTTTAAGGGAAAGAGAGGCCTTCTGCCTACTGAAATATGTTGCAATAAACTCCAGTCTGATGGAAATACTGATGGCAAGGTGAGGGGATGGTCCCTCATAGGATTACTAGCTGAGATGCTAGCAACTTCCTTCCTCCTTTTGGATATGCAAAATGGACAGTGTAATTCCTGAAGGTATTACTGCTACTAGGAGGTCAATAACTTTTGCTTGATGCCAGATATGAAATGAAGCTCTAGGAATGTTGATATTTAAGCCCAAGATGATAGGAATAAACCTTCACCATTTCTCCAGCTGAAATACTGAAGACAACCTCCACCTTCCAAAATGATCTTCATAAATCTGTAATTTTGGAATATGGATGTTCTGCAGAAAGTAGGAAAATATATGTGGCACCAATGCCTGATGTAGAATGAAGTACAATACTCTTTCAAGAGCTACTCAATGAAATAGGTGGGATTACCGACCAAGAACACCCTGTGCTAAACAACACTTACAATCTTTGCTAAACAACCCAAGAAAGCAATGGAATGTCACATGACAATTCCAGATCTAAACAGATCCTCAACATCAATAATCTCAAGCATGTCCTCCATTTTTGCCTTCATCTTCTTTATATATTTTTTGAGCCTTCCCATGCCTTGGCCCTCATCTAGACTGCGTTGTGCATGTGGACAAGATCCTCCATGTTTGACTGCGCTGTTTGACCAAGTCATCCATCATGTCTAGGTGTAATGTACACCCTCTCCATCATATGTGCATTAATTACACAACTTCCTCCATCATCTTTCATGAATGCTCCATGATCTTCTGTTTGACCTCTTAGAGATCTTAGTTGACTGTGTCAACCTCCAAGATCTATCTCAATTAATGAGACATGATCTCCAATTACATTCACATTAGTAGTTGCTCAACTACCTCATTATGTAGATCTAGGCTTAATTAAACCACATTCACACACAAAAAGTGGATATTTATTCATATTGAGGATTATGGGTCCCTCCACTCTTTTATTTACTTACTTCATTAAGAAAATTAAGAACTCTAATATTCCAAATATCAGGTGAAATTTTGGGAATATTACATGACTGGGCATGATGATTTGGAAAATGACTGGGCTTCAAAAAGATCCAATCACAGCGTGACAAGTGGAATTTTATCATTGGGCTATTTGGGAAAATTTTTATTGGTATGTGGGGTAATGATGTGGACTAACCGGAGGCCGCCACATGGCCCAGCTAGAGGCTGCCATGTGGCACTTCGGTGGCCACTAATTTTTTTTTGGGCAAATAGCACTCTAGCGGGTTTGAACACACAACCCTTTGAGTTGCAAGTTTGGCTGCGTAGGAACGTGCCATACAAAATTTCTTAACAATATATGTTTCAAACTTTATTATAAAGTTTGAATATGGTGCTCTTGAAATATTAATATTAATTAATTCAGACATGTTATATATGATTTAAAATTCGGTTTTAAAGCAGAATTTAAACCATCCCACAATTTGCGCTGGAATTGTGCCAATTTGTTGCTCCGTTAGGGAAAAATGGGGTGAAATTGTAGGACAGTTAGCTGGACTTGGCGAATTTGTGGGATAACTAGCAACAAAACTTGGGAAGATCATAACTTCTTAAAATTTTAACCTTTTTGGGAGAATAAAGAGGCTAGAGAGGGGGGTTTTATAGATCTTAAGTTGTTGGAATAGGTATTGAAGCCATTTGAGCACTGTAATTGTATGAAAATGCCATTTTTTGAGCATAATGAAAGAGGCCCAACCATTTGAAGTTGAACTAGGAGATGTAGGCCATGAGGGGTGAACTCCTTCATCAATTGTTATTGTGTGTTTACTAATATGGTGATATTGTCTTATGTTTTCTATAAAAAATTGGTTTAAATTTCATGTTTATATGTTTAAGAATTTGATAAAAGAGGCTTAAAGCACTAATTGAATCACTTGCAAAATTTCATATACCTCAAGAAAATTTCATATACCTTAAGAAAATTTCATATACAGATCAGGTTGGTATCAAAGATTAGGTTTTATTGTTGTTGTGAGGGTTTAATTGTTTGCAAGTGTATGTGATGCTTACAAGGTTGAAGCTCAATAGAGGAGAAGGAAAGCTTGTGGTTGCAAGTCCTCAAGTTAGGTAAAGGACAAGGAGAGAAAGTTTGTCATAATCTCCACCACAAATTCTATCTCAAATTCTGGTTGAAGCTTCAGCATATATGTCACATGAAGGAGAGCCTGACAATATGTTAGAGGATGAAAAATCCCTTAGGAAAACATTCTTTGATATGACAAGAATGGTGAAATTTCTCTATGAGGAGAGAAGCACAAGGTTGCAAGGTGAGAGCTCCAATTCTCCAAAGGGAGATAAGTCGTCAAAACGAGAAGGAGGATATGGAGACAAGACTCCAAAAGGTGATGATAATGGTGAAAAACTATCTTTGACACCACCATTCTCTTCACTTCCATCCTCACCACCATCTTCACCATCATCTTCTTCCATAACAAGCCCTTCATAAACACCTCCAAAAATCTCCAAAAGGTCATGGTAAAACTCCATTTTTAAAGCTTGATGTTAAGTTTGATTTGCCTATGTATGACAGAGAGGTAGATGCTGAAAGATTAGAAAATTGGGTACTCCAACTTGAAGTGTAATGTAGGATACAAAGAATCAAGGATGGTGACACCAAGATTCGACTTGCTTCACTAAGATTGGAAAGTGCAACTCTTATTTGGTGGGAAGCCAAAACTCAAGAGGACATGAAGAAACATGGTAAGGTCTTAACCTCTTGGAATGATTTTTTTCTCCCTTAAGGATATAATTTTATCCATTAGAATACCTGAAAAAGGCTATAATGGGCTGGAAAAACTTTAGGGAAGGTCAAGAAAAAAGTGTGCAAAGCTACACTCAAGAGTTTAGGAGAAGAGCACTAATTTTGGGTGTAGATTTGAAATCTCAAGAAACTTTGTTGAAATACATTGGAGGTTTGCATAGTTATCTAAGACATACTATTCTCATGTTTAATCCTTCAAATTTAGATGAATTTTGTGTTCAGGCCACACATCTAGAGGAAAGCGGGAAACATGTTTCAGATGAGACAAGTGAGAATACCTTTGAGTCTGAAGAGAAAGGAAAGGGTAAGTTCAAGAGAAAAGGTAAGAAGAATGCATCCATAATGATGGAGAAATAAAAAATCACATGCAAACATTGCTTAAAGATGGGCATGATGAAAGATCATTGCTGGAAACTTCATCCAGAGATGAGACCAATAAGCTTAAAAACAAGGAGAAGGAAAAGACAACTACAAAAATAACACATCATTTAGGTTCTGATTTCGAAGATGAAACAAATATCACTGCAATGGGTTTGAAAGGTAATGACATTTCAAGTACTAGTTCTTTAAGTTGTCTCAATAGTACTCAAGATGATGAAAAAAGAATTGAGATTTTCCATGTTAGAGTTATTTCAAAGTATACCAAGATTGACACCCTATTTGATGGTGGTTCACAAGAAAATATTATTTCTGAAGACTTAGTCAAGCATTTGAATTTAGAAACCATTACTCATACAAGACCTTATCCTTTAGGTTGGATATGTAAGAATGCAAATTTTTAGGTGACGAGGAAGTTCTTACTTAGATTTGCAATCATTGCAAACTTTCTTGATGAAGTTGAACTTGATGTTGTTCTGCTTGATATTTCCGGTTTTGTTTTGGGTAGCCCATATCTTTATGATAGGAGAGAAATATTTCATAGCCATGAGAATAAGTATCACTTTTTCAAGAATGGGATTGAGTACATTGTTAGAGCGCATTGTAAGAAGATGAATTCATCTCTTATGCATGCTGAACAAATGAAGAGAATTGTGAATACTAGTCAAATTTTTGCTTTGTTAATGTTCAAGCATCAAGATGTTGTGAATGAGGCCTTTGAAGGTGATGCATCAAATGAAAATTATGATTCCATTAAGGTTTCTAATGATTGTAATAAGTTGTTTCAGGACTCTAACATGTTTCCTAATAAAAGAGTAAACAAGATGAAAAAATTGCAGCAGCATATATCATTGTTGAACAATGATGGGAACAAGGTGTCGATGCTAAAGGGTTCAAAGATAAAAGAGAAAGTGCCAAAGAAAATTGAAAAAGAAGGCATAGCTTCCACAACTTCTTCTTTTCAGTTTCAGAAAGGTACTTGGCAATGGAAAACACACTTGGTCAAGGGTCGAACCAAGAACAAGGCAAGACAAGCTAAACATCGTCATGTCGACAGTGTTCGAAGTGAGAAGAATTTCAAGTTGTTTAATTTTCCTTTGATTGACGACCGATGAGGGAAAATGGTTGTTTCTTCAAGGATGGTTTGTTGTTTTGAAAATTCTAGGAAATTGTAGCAATATGATATCTACAACAGCAAGAAAAGGTTTGTAGAATCAAGGGAAAATATCAGTTTTGATGAAAAACTCAAATTATTGAATTTAGGAAAATTCTAGTGGATTGAGACTGGAAGGGTGAGGAGGTTGTACCCTCATCCAAATTTTCAGTAATAAAAGAGATTTTTGGGTCCAAAAGCTTCCAGTGGGGAGGAGTGATCTGGTACTAAAAAATATACTAAAAAAATAAAGTTGTCAGAATGGCTTGAAACCTTTGCATTTGCGTAGATCTCATCATTCTGATTTTGGTGCAATTTTTTTCGCGTAAAACTGACATCGTATATTCTTGTAATCGCGATCTGAAGTTTTGGTCAAACAGGGAAAGTTTTGTGTAAGGATGCCTAGTCAACAGTTTCTACTGCTGAATGGCATGTTTACTGGGCCTACTAAATTGGCATATGACCGGGCTTTAAAAAGAGCCAATCACAGTGTGACAAGTGGCATTTTCTCATTGGGCTGACTGAGCGATTTTTTATTGGTTTGTGGGGTAATGATGTGGACCAACTAGAGGAAACCCTTCAAGTTCAAGTGGAAGGGGCAGCCATCAAAATCCAAATCAAGGCACAAGACAGAATGAAGCACAAGGTCAGAGGTATGATAATGTTAGGATATTCTGACACATAGGAAATAGTTAAGAATAATTTAGTCTAGTGTAGAGTTAGGTAAAGTATGTTTCTTTACTATGTACATTTGTAACTTATAATCCGATGGTCACGATTTGTAGTGATCCAACGGTTCACTCTCTCTTCGGTATTAACGACACTTGATTTGTGGCTTAACACCCGATTGGTCCATGATCTCTATTTAAAGAGCATGGATGGTCATTTTTCCGGTAACCGTTTATGAGAGAAACATATGTAATATTTTTTTTTTTATTTATATTAATAAATTGTCTAAAGTGGCTGCGTCGGCTCAGGCTATGGACTGTTTCCCTCTTTGAGGGTTTTAACCACGTGATATACTGGTGTACTAATTTGTGATATATTTGTGAGTGACGCTCTTTGGTTTTTTATCTAAGGAACTTACCCTGTAAATTCCTACATGGTATCGAAGCTATTTTGAGGGCCGCATCTGTTGTTGATCCAAATCCGAAGCTAGTTTGACTGCATGCAACTGTCTTTTCCTAGATCTACTATTTATGAACATTTTCGGGCCAAGAGAATTGCTTTGTTGTGTTCGGAGCATCTGTTATAGTAAGGAACCCCTTTCATTTCATGTGAAAAGGTTTATGTTTGCCCAAGTTATGTCAGTTTAGATCTGAAGGTATAAATATCTATTTTGCAGTTATATTTGTTAATAGTTCTGCTTATTTCAGTTCCCTCTGTTTATTTCGGTTATTTATTTATTTATTTATTGCCGGATCTATACCCTCTTCCCTGTGTATGCTCTTTTCTCTGCACTGTGTGCGATCTTGGAAAATCAGAATCAAGAAGACAATATTTTTTTTTTGCACGTATGCTCTTTCCCCACGTCTTTGTGCGATCTCAGGAAATCAGAAATAGTGAAAAAATAGATAGTTGTCAGTAAAGCTAACCGAAAATCTAACGTTCTACCATAAGGCTTGCATTTCTTTTTTTTTTTTGCTCGTATTTTTGTGTTTTTTGTGCAAGAAAAAGCATGCACACCGAAGACAAACAAACAAAAAAAAAACCGTCCTCCTTTCAAACAATTACAGAATCCTTTTACTATCTCACTTGGTGAGAAGTTAGTTTATGAGAATAGAGGTCTTGGGTTCGAGTCTCTTTCTCAAGCTTCTTTTGTAAAAAGTTTTTTGTTAAAGGGGAGGGTTTTTTTTTTTTTAAGTTGAACTTCATTATCAAATTTCAAACCATTCCCGTAACTATTCGGCATCTACAACTCAGTTTTTTCACAAAGGCATAACTTCTTCATCCGGAAGCCATTTTTCAAGCCGTTTTTTTTTAATCAACCTAAGTTTTCGAGATCTTTCCATTGGATTATTATTTTAAGTTCTTTTCAGCTTTTTAAAAAAAAATGGATAGTTAATGCCCGGTTATTCTTAACAACGCCGATTATTTCCAATGGCTACCTCACATGGTAGATTTACTTAGAAGTAAAGGGATTTATAGGATAGCCACCGGACAAGAAACTAAACCTTCCAATGATGATAAATCAACTAAATTGGAAAATAAACAAGATCAAGCACGAGGGTTGATAGGAATGTCCATTGCTCAAGATCTTTGATTTCATATCCTTGAAATTGACACCCATGATGAAGCCCTGAAAAAGCTAAATACTGTTTTTGGCATTCAAAATCAAATCAGGGCCCACCAGCTTGAAAATGAGTTGCTTACCTTGGACCCCAATAATTTCTCCTCTATTGACGACTTTTTGTCTAAATTCAAGACCCTTAGAATTCTTTTAGAAGGTTGTAAGGTCAAAAAGGTAGATGGTAGCCTAATATATTCCAATCTTTCTAAGCTTGGCCCTACATACTCTATATTTGTTTCCACCTTCCATTCCACGAGAGAAGCCATAATTTCTTCAGGAACCACCTACAAGAACCCCTCCTTTGATGCCTTTTGTGATTCTTTGATAAGAGAACAATAAAAACTATTACACCTTGGTCTTATCACTTCTAGAAATGCTTCTAAGAAAGCCTTAGTAGCCCAACAACAACCATATCAAAAGAATCCCAAGAAGTAGTATCCTAAAAAGTATGCTCCTAAACCAAACAAGGCTGCAAACTGAAAAATCAACTCACCAAACTGATAAGGCAACTAAAAACAAGGGGAAGAAAACATATAGACATTGCAACTTTTGTAATCATGATGGTCACATAGAGTCTAAATGTTTTAAGAAGATGAAAGCCTTGGAAAAAGCAAGAAGAAGCACCACATCAATTTGGATACCTCTTCAACTTCATCTTCAGGAATGGAAATTTCTGCTTGTGGTTGTCAAGCATCTAGTTATGCATTAAATGTATCTTCTTATTCTCATTCTCATGAGTGGCTCATTGATTCTGGAGCTTCTTACCACATGGAAAAAAATAAAGCCATGTTTTCTTCTTTAAATGATTGTAACACCAAACATATTTATGTTGGTGATGATAGATCTCTTAGTGTTGTAGGATCTAGAACCATTCATCTAGATCATGGTTAGTTTAATGATGTACTATGTGTTCCTACCTTGTCATGCAACCTTCTATCTGTTTATCAGATAACTCATTTAGGTGAAGGGAAAATAGTAGAATTCTCACCTCATGATGTTGTAATCAAGGACCTCAAAGATCCTAGACATATTTTAGCTACTGGAATTGTTGATGATCCCACAAGGTTGTATAAGTTTGACAACTTTAGGTCATCATGTCTTCCCTCTATTTTTGTTGCTCATAATGATGAAGTGAGCAAACTTTGGCATGAGAAATTTGGTCACTAAAACTATCGCTCTCTTCAAAATATATGTAAGGAAAATATGGTGACGGTTCTTCCTCTGGTATCTTGCCGAGATGGTGTTTGCTCCGGATGTGTACTCGGAAAACATCATCGGGATAGTTTTGACAAAACGTGCCTCTTAGCATGGTTCAACCCCTTTGTAGCTTGTGCATAGTGATTTATGTGGTCCACTTCCTATTGTTTCTTTCTCTGGTTGCAAGTACTTCTTAACTTTCATTGATGATTTTTCCAGACGCACTTAGGTATACTTCTTAAAACTCAAGAGTGAAGTTTTTAACATGTTCTTGGCCTTTAAGGCCTTTGTTGAGAAACAATTTAGACATGCAATTCTTAAGTTAAGATCAGAGAATGGAGGAGAATATGTTAACAAAAAATTTATCAACTTTTTCACTAAGCATGGCATTCAATTGCAACACAATGTTCCATATACTCCACAAAAAAATGGTGTAGCTGAAAGGAAGAATCACGCCTTAAAAAAATGGCTAATTGTATGCTTCAATCTAAAGGACTTGGTTTCGATTTTTTGGTAGAAGCAATTAACTATGCAAATTACGTAGTAAATCACACTCCTACTAAGGTTTTAAAGAATATAACTCCAGAAGAAGCTTGGAGCTCAATGAAAATAGTTTTAAGTCGCTTTCATGTTTTTGGAAGTGATGTTTGGGCCCATATTCCAGATGTGAAACATAAAGCCTTAGAACCTAAGAGTGAAAAATGCATTTTTGTTGGATATTCTGAAGATATCAAAGGATATAGACTTCTTCAACCAAAATCCAAAAATATAATCATTAGAAGAGATGTAAAATTTGATGAAAATATATTGGCCTGCGAGCCTAGTTAGGCGGGTGTGCCACCTTTGGGCTACATGCCTAATTCGACATATGTGCCACCTCTCTCTATCTCTTCTATTTTTGACAGCATTCGTTCTAGTTCAAATGACGACAGCGAGGATGAAAATCCTCCTCCACCTCTTGAAGATGTTCCTTCAGTTCCGCAGCTTCCAAGATGGGTCCGCTCTACTCAAGATGCAGCAGGTTCTCTTGCAGGTGACCCTGCAGATCGACAACATACATGTTCTCAGCTCGAAAGAGCCTCTTCCTTATGGGCTCAAGTTCTAGAAAATCCTGATCCAGACACATTTGAAGAAGCTTCCGGTCATCCAAATTGGGATGAAGCTATGAATGAAGAATATCGTTCCTTATTGGAAAATGATACTTGGGATCTTGTTCCTCTTCCAAAAGGGAGAAAACTTGTCAGATGCAGATGGGTTTACAAAACAAAGTTTGGACCAGATGGAAAAGTGGATAGACATAATGCTCGTATTATTTCTAAAGGATTTTCACAAGTTGAAGGCATTGACTATACTGAAACCTTCTCCCCTGTTTCCAAAATGAATTCTATCCACCTTGTTCTTCCCCTTGCTTCCTCCTTTAAATGGGAAATCCATCAGATGGATATCATAGAAAATTTTAGGGGCAAATTTTCGCCCATGGGTGAAATTAAAGGGTTAGGCATAATTTTTTTATTAAATAAATTTGGGGCGATTTGAAATAATATACTATGATACAAAAAATTAGCCCACCTTATTTTAAGGGACAGGGTAAAAAAAGTAAATTTATATTTCAAATCGCCCTAAATTTATTTTATAAAAAAATTAGGTCTCGATATTAGCCCACCTTATTTTAAGGGAGAGGGTAAAAAAAGTAAATCTCCAGATGTAAGATGGATCTAGGTAAAAATAAAAATCACACTATGTGAAAATAATTTACTTTATCAAAATAAAAATAAAATAACATTAAAATAAAAATAATTTCATGGTATTGACACATGGTATGAGAACCCATGGTATTCATGTGGAACATATCATATTTAAAGGGTAAAATTAAACCAGCCTAGATCCATCTTAACTTAGGATCTACCAAGCAGAGACTGAGATATCAGATATCAAATAGCTTGTGATGCAAACCTATTTTCACTGCGTGAAAATAAATTTCAACCCTTTTGAGGTTTGGTGGATCCAAAGTTAAACTAGATTTACACTGGCCACATTTTGTAAGCCTAGATGATGGTTCAGAAGTTGGTATGTTTTTTTATGTTATACATTCTTAGTGGGTATGTTTTTTATATTATACATTTTATTTTAAAATATTGTTAGGAGTGGTAAACAATTTATTTCCCCATTACGATAGAAATTTAAAGATAATAGGGAAATTGACATTATGGATTGTGTGAATTTGAAGATGATGTAACAAAATATTCTTGTAATTTGCTCAGAATGTTCGATTTCATGAAATATTTTCCCTCCTCCATGGAATTCCTAATTCTGATATCTCGAGGGTAGATATTTTTTTAACAAAATCTTCATGTAATTTTCTCATAATGTTCCATTTCATGGAATATTTTCCCTCCTCCATGGAATTCCTAATTCTAATATCTCGAGGGTAGACATTTTTTTAACAAAATCTTCTTGTAATTTGCTCATAATGTTCCATTTCATGGAATATTTTCCCTCCTCCATGGAATTCTACAAGACGAGACTCCTCCTTTAACTGAGCCTCATGAGTAGAAAACTCTTCTCTAGGAAAGGATTCATCTTAACTTCAGTAAGTTCAGATGACCTTTACTTTCATTTGAATACCTTTATTGACAATATCTAATATCAACATGTTAAACATCATTTTAGCAAAATATTATTTAAATTTAAAATAAAATATTATATTTTCTGAAAAATAAATCTAATTAAAAATGAAACTTTGGAAATTTATTTTTAGCAATGACACATTTTTTTCACCCTAATCTCTTCAAAGTTTAACTGCATTGGCTTCTATATTTGCAGGAATACATTGTGTTTTTTTACTTTTAACTTAGATGAAATTCGTAAAAGGAAATGCTAAAAGTGATATGAAGGGTTGTTTAAAAATGAGGTCATCATAAAAAGTTCTATGATGGGTAGGAGGACCCGTCAAATTTAACCATTGAAGCCACAGATTTTAAACCTTCACAATTTCGGAATAAGTCTAGGTGGTGTTATTAATTTTTTTTTACTTTATACTTAGTTTATTTTAATTAAGTATGAAAACATTTTCATTTAGAAGTAAGTAAAAAATCTGTAATTATTTTATATTTTTATTTTTTTATGAAAATTATGAAAAAATTTCCTTAGAAAGTAAGGAAATAATGATTCTACATATGCATTTTTTTTTTTATGAAAATTATGAAATGCAATTCTGGCTATTTTTCATTTCTTGAAATGTATCTTTAAATGCATACAAAGCTAGATTCTACAATTCCAAAAAAATTACTCAAAACTAAAAAGTGATTTTATCATAAATAATAAAAAAACAAACAAAAAAAATTATGGGTACTAATTAACACACGGGTTAGTTTTAATTCAAAAAAAATATAACCTCAATCCCACACAAAAAGTTATCTGAAAATTTTCAAAAAAAAATTCAAAACCAATTCCAATAAAATTTGTAAACAAAATATATAATACTTTTAACACATAACCTTAATCTTATAAAAAACAAAATAATACAATCACAAAAGAACACTGAGTTTCAAAAAACTAACCCTATTTGAGGTTTTCGCCACTTCTGCCTAATTTGATAACCAACATGGTAGGGAATCCCATATTGTTCTTCCAATAAAATACATCCAATACCATAGTAAAGTATGTTACTAATAATTTTAGAGGTTATTACATTAATAAGCATGACTTCTTAAGGAATAATCTTCCAAATCCAATGACAGTCTTATCATTTATACAGACAGATTATTAAATTTAAAATAATTACTCAACAAACGTTTCAAGGGTGCATACAAAACTTCCTAGTTACTGCAAGATCAAATGTAGGCATAAAATCAGTAATGAATTTTTCGAGTTACACAAGAGATATAAGTTATTACAGAATAAAATGTAGGCATAAATTCAGTAACGTAGTTGTCCAGTTACACAAGAGATCTATGATAATACATAATCTCTGAATAGCTACATATTAAAGATTCACTGAATAAGGAAAAAAAGAGATAACTTTAATTATCTAAGTCTTCACTACCTTCCTTGTATCTGAATATCTGCAGTACAAAGAGTGAGTTACCCATCACCTCCCTTTCTTTTTAGCTTTGTTTGCCTTAGGTTCCCATCTGGGTGCAAAAGGAATAATTCGAGCAATTCTCCCCTCTTTTCATATTCTCTTGAAATTGCTACTCCCTGATCATTAAATAAAATGTAACTTAAATTAGAATATGAACAACATATTTGAAAACTTTGAAAACTAGAATATGAACAACGTATTTGAAAATTTTGAAAATTGGTTGTTGAATGGGGAAAATTCATGTGCATATATGTTTCAAATCAATAATAAAATCAAAATAATTTGGATGTAAATGTAACAGCTGAAGAGGAAAAGTATGTAACAAAAGAAAATATTTGATTTAACTTTTAACACTGAAGGCTCATTGCAATTCTTGAATAGGTTGGAAATCTAATAAAGAAGAACTAGCCTAGCCAATTATTTGACTTGGCTTTTCATTTTAATTGTAGTTTTCTCAATATTTTGGTAATCCGACAGATATGAACAAAGTTAATTGTTAACTGTTTAACTTTGTGCATATCCATCAAAATTTCGAGAACATTTCGAAACCTAAAATGAGTTATGCTCAAATCCCTTTGAAAACAACTTGGATTGCTTTCTTATGCATTTAACAAAATATTTCCCTATTAATATCCAAATCATATAAATTGAGAATCGATAATCTACTTTCTTGAGATAAAAATGTAGCTTGGGGTTGAACATAGACAATGCCACAAAATAAGAATATTTTAGGAAAATAGTTAAAATTATTGAAAAACATAAGTAAACAATGTAGAGTTTACTAGGGGTTGAAGGGGTGCAGGGTGGCCCCAAAGAGAGCTCTGTGATTTCCTTCTCATATTGAGAGGACTCCTACATGGAAATTTTTTGTTCTTTCCATCTCTTGCTGCAGTGAGTGTTTTGAAATCAATAAAAAACAATCTTTTCTTACACATCTCTGTAGGGTTTAAGTAAACTCACAATATCTGTGACCTCATATGGAGTAGGGTTTGAGTAAACTCACAATATGAACTACATAGAATATGGCAGGGTTATCTAGATGCATAACTACCAAGTTTGAGCAAAAGAATTTATTTGGTTCAACATCACATGCCTTTGGGGTGCCTTTCCAATTAATTTCCACTTGGGATGTGATAAGACATTTGTGGTAAAACATAATAAAAACATGCAAAAATGTTTTCAATAGTGTAACAAGAACCTAGAGCAACATCACTCGTGATTTTTCTTTTCCAAAACATGGAAAATTGTATATCATAGTTTTTAAATAAATATTTTTCTTATTATTAATATGTTTCTATACATTGGTAACTAATCACTACTATTTTACAATTTTTTCTAATTTTTTAGAACATTAACCAATAATTTTCAATACTTTATAACCTAGTGAAAAATTCGCCAATATTTACGAATAAATTATAATTTAGTGAAAGATTCGCCAAAAAATTATATATGTATATTATATTAATGAAAAAATAGCCTATACATTTTTCTATATACCATGGGGATTCGCCCATTTATTATAAATATAAATTTGGGGGGTTTCTTAAAATTTTCCTTGAATATTCCTATCATCGACCTTTGGAGTGTTCAATTCACATAGCAATCGGTCATATTTTTAATGGTTGCTTAAAAAGTAGCCAAATGGTGTTATAACTAGTAGATATGTTGATAAAAGACAAATAATCAACTAGAAGAGCTTGAATGTTTGTTATTTAATTGTAACTGGCCTCCAAGTTCAAAATAGGTAAAAACCAGAATTTTCTCGTGCCATATTTATTCTTTGCGCCAACGGAAGAAAGGTGCTTGATAGTCCAAGGTGGGGGAGATACCCATGTGTGGTTGTGTCACTAATAAAATAAAATGAAAAAAAAAGACTCGATGTCTTATTTATTTAAAGACTTCAACATAAAATAAAAATTAAATGACATCATATTTATTTCAATTTCTATATTTAAATTTTAAGCAACTATAAACTAACATAAATCCATCTTATCCTTGGATTTATTAAACATCGATAGGGATAAAAAAAGGCAATGTGAAAACATCAAACATTTTTTTCTCATACTAATGGATATTGTTTGAACTAAAATTAGGGGATTGTAGTTGTACCTATACAACTTGTTACAACAAAAAAATTGGGAGAATTATATCAACAATACTCATATCCGTCCTTCTCCATCTCAAGATGGGCAGGATGATGCATATTTTTTTCACAAAATCCATGCTCTAACATAGCTACTTCAAAACTATTTTACAAACTAATTACATAACATGATTTATATATAGATCAAACCTAACTTTTCAATAGGCCTCGAAGGAAGTAGCCAACTTGGTGAGAAAGGATTGTAATCCCAATGCTTTGTTCCATTTAGGTTCTTGTTCCTGCATTTCTTTCCCATATTTTCTCCCTCTCATGATTGGTATAGAGCTTAATGTTTATTTAACTACAATTTCATAAGTGGGAGTTCTAATGTCTTCCTTTGTTACCCCTAGGCTAAGGGAAAATCTTCCCTCACTATCTCTAATCATTATTCCTCCCATGGATTATAAATTCATTTTTTCACCATTTTTCCCCTGTATTTCTTCTCCATTTTTGCATTTTTTATCTTTTTTTTAATTTTTTCAGTTATCTTCTTCCTTTAAATATTCTAAGGACTTCTTGTGGTTCATTTCCCACTCCTTGCTCATATTGATATATACCAATACATTAGAAAAATCTTTATATTCCATATGAGGAATACACATATTTCAATCCTTGAGGGATTGCTTAGACAACATGGCTCATAGCCATTATAAGAAATACTCGTTATGAGTTCATCACATCATCACATGTAGGATTTCTACCTACCACCTGTGCTAAACCTAATTAACTTTCCATGAGAGATATCTTTATATTCCATATAGGGAACATACTTATAAGGAATATGTTGGTTTTGGTTCTTGATGGATTTCTTAACAAGGTTTGAAGTCACTACAGGAAATAATCATTATGAACTTTGTTAGCCCTTTACAAAGCCTTTATTATTTAATGAAATATTCACCAAGATCTTACTATATTTTATAATTCAGTGAAAAATTCGCCATGATTTTACAAGATAATTTAATTTGGTGAGAGATTCGCCAAAAAAATTATATATACATATTATATTATTGATCAAATCGCCTTCCATTTTTCCTATGTATCATGGGGATTCACCCATTTATTATACTTATAAATTTAGGGGGGTCTTAAAATTTTCCTTGATGGATGTTAAATCCGCCTTCTTACATGGAGATTCGCATGAATAAATCTACATGGAACAACCCCCTGGCTTTATCCAAAATGACTCTAGCCTTTTTTATTGCCTTAGGAAGTCTCTCTATGGTCTTAAAAAATCTCCTCAAGATTGGTATGCCAAAATGGATAGATTTCTCTTAGATAATGGCTTTTCTAGGTGTCATTCTAATAACATTGTCTACACCAAGAATGTGGGTAAGTCCTCCACCATCCTTGTTATTTATGTTGATGATATTATCCTTACTGGTAGTGATCCCAACCATATAAACCATGTGAATTCTAGCCTAAAAAAGAAGTTTGAAATGACAAAATTAGGACACTTGCATTATTTCCTTGGTCTTCAAGTATTGCAATCCAAAGAAGGTATTACCCTCTCTTAGCCAAAGTATGCATGTGATCTTCTACACCACTTTCACATGGAAGACTGTAAGCCAGCCCCTTCTCCCTTTCAGTCTGGAGTCAAGCTTTTAGAAACTTGTACTACCCCTAAAGTTGATGCTACCTTATACTATCAACTTGTTGGTAAAATTCTGTATCTAACCCATACCCATCCTGACCTTTCCTTTGTCGTTGGTCTTGTTGCTTAGTTTATGCACTAACCTCATGAAATTCACTGGAAAGAAGCTAAAAGGATACTTCAATATATTCGAGGTACAGTTCAGTTCAAGATTCATTACAGTGCAGGAGAATCTCCATTGTCGATTGGTTTCACTAACTCTGATTGGGCTGGTGACCCTGATGACCGAGAGTCTACTGCAGGATATGTATTCACTCTTGGTTCAGGACCTATTACATGGTCTTGTAAGAAACAAAGTGGCATCTCTCTTTCTTCAGCAAAAGTAGAGTATCGTGGTGCAGTTGGAGCCAACAAGGAAGCCATGTGGCTTCATCAGATCCTGTCTGAATTTGGTATTCATTATCATAATCCAACTACAGTGTTGTGATAATTAGAGTTCCATTCAGCTATGTAAAGATCCAGTTCAACATCAGCGTATGAAACACATTGAGCTTCATATACACTTCATCAGAAATCTCATTCATGATTGTGTTCTTGAAGTGCAGTACTGTCCAACCAATGATCAAGTAGCCAATATCTTTACAAAGGCTCTCACATAAGTGAATTTTACCAAAATTTGATCCATGCTTGGAGTTCAGGAAAGTTATCATTAAGGGGGAATAGGCTCTAATGCCTCCTTCCTTCTCCTGTTGTGTCACCTTTATAAATCTTTCAATCCTATCCCAATTTGTTCTTAAGGGGGGATGTTAGGATATTTCGACACATAGGAAATAGGCTCCTTTTGTGTCACCTTTGTAAATCCTTCAATCCTATCCCATGTTGTTCTTAAGGGGGGCTATTAGGATATTCCGACATATAGGAAATAGTTGAGAATAACTTAGTCTAGTGTAGAGTTAGGTAAAGTGTGTTTCTTTACTATGTACATCTATAACTTATAATCCGACGGTCACGATTTGTAGTGATCTGACAGTTCACTCTCTCCTCGGTATTAATGACACTTGATCCGTGGCTTAATACCCGATTGGTCTATGATCTCTATTTAAAGAGCATGGAGGTTCATTTGTTCAGTAACTGTTTATGAGAGAAACATATGTAATATTTATTTTTTATATTAATAAATTTCCTGAAGTCGCCGCGTTGGCTCAGGTCGTGGAATGTTTCCCTCTTTGAGGGTTTTAACCACGTGATATACTGGTGTACTGATTTGTGATCTTTTTGTGAGCGGTGACCTTTGGTTTTTGATCTAAGGAACTTACCCTATAAATTCCTACAGATAAATATGAAGTTCAATGTCATTACTGTAAAAAGTATGGTCATTATGCAAATGAATGTTGAAAGAAGAAATATGACATAAGTAACAAACCAAGTGCAAATTTCATAAAGGAAAATTAGAACCATGATATCATGTTTTTATCTTGTAATGTAGCACAAGAAAAGCAAGGAGATGTATGATTTTTGGATTCAAGGTGTAGCAAACACATGACTGGGAACATAGAAATGTTTTCCAATTTAGATGAAAGTGTGAAATCTGAAGTGACATTAGGTACTGATAGCAAATTCACTATCATGGGAAAAGGAAGATTCGACCTTCTAACAAAGAAGGGGGAGAAGAATTATATTTTAGATGTTTATTTTGTCTCTGGTTTGAAACATAACCTCATAAGCATTGGACAACTCATGCAAAAGGGATAGAATGTATTTTTCAAAAATGATGTGTGCATGATTTTAGATAAGTCTCCAAGCATACAACTAATTGGAAAAGTTTAGATGACACATAACAAAATGTTTCTGCTAAAGGTAAAATCAGATTTGAAGGGAGAAGGTGCTCAAGCACAACTATCAATGAATTGACAAGAGAATGAAACAAAAGTTGCAATTGTCACACAAGTAGACTTTCAAGCAGAGGCGAAAGATGAAAATTGGTTATGGCATTTGAGATTGGTCATCTCAACTTTGGAGGTTTGAATTTTTTGCATATGAAAGGCAGGGTGAAGGGATTGCCACTCATAGAAGAACTAGACAGCCTATGTGAATGATGCATCTTGGGAAAACAACATAAAGAATCATTTCCAACAGGAAATTCAATAAGGGAAAAGGCACCTTTGGATATTTTCCATCCAGATTTATGTGGACCAATGAAAACACCATCAATTCGTGGCATCTATTATATTTTTACTTTCGTAGATGATTAAACAAGGAAGACACAGGTCTACTTCATAAAACAGAAAAGTGAAGTGTTTGAGCGCTTCCGTCAATACAAACCTCTTGTTGAGAAGCAAAGTGGACACTACATAAAATTGTTGAGAACTAAGAGAGGTGGTGAATACATCTCAAATGACTTCCTACGTTTTTGGAGGGAGCATGGAATTCACAAGCAATTTACAACAATGTATACACCTCAGCAAAATGGTGTCAAAAAAAGGAAGAATAGGACCATTATGGAAATGGCAAGGTGTATGATGAAGGTAAAGCATTTTCCAAATGATTATTGGGTTGAATTTGTCGCTTGTGAAACATATATCATTAATAGGTGTCCAACCAAGAGCATCAAGAACATAGTTCCTGAAGAAGTATGTGTTGAACCCTTGGTTAAACTAAGATGGGGGGTGAATCAGTTTAATGCAGTCATGGTCTTGTAAAAATTTCTTTTACACTTATTTACATCTTCATTTTGTGATCAACTTAATATTCAATGGAACAAAAATCTTAATAAGTGAGCAGCAGGTATTAAGCAGATTAAATACAGAATATCAACACATAATCATCATGCACATAGACAACAGATATAAGTGGAAACCCATAAGGGAGAAAACCACATCTTATTATTGTTGTGATGCAAAGGTAAGCTCCAACTCCCTCTCACCACTGATTTTTTGTAGGCTCCACCCTACAGGAGGTTACTACCTCAATTCTGCAAGCTACAACTTGCAAGGAAGCTCCAACTCCCATCTATTTTCTGTAGGCTACAACCTATAGGAGGCTCCTACCTCAGCCAGCTACAACTGGACATCTATCAAGCGACAATTTGATATGGAAGCACCAACTTCCTCACATTGCTATGAAAACACATGCTGATTTACCTGAATATCAGCTCTGTTAAAATTCCTTATTCACTGTTGTCCTCCACCCTTCATATCTGCTTTTAACCCTGGATCTTCACAGCTTCTCTGTCTGCTCCTTCTTCTTCTTACTCTTTCTCACTTCTTTCTTCATTCTCTCAACCTCTTTATGCATATGCTGGTAACATTATTTATAGGGATCACCTCATAACTGTTTGTATTCCACAGGGAATTCGAAATGAACAGGTATGACTCTTTGCCTTCCCTTCTCATTTTCTTGTCTAGCACATTCAAAATAATATAACAGAATGTATTACAATGGAGTTTTGCTATGCCTACTGAGACTTGCCTTTGCATCACATACAATAAAATAATTAAATCAGTTACATTTACAGTTACAAAAATTATATTTCAATTCAGCCCTTTCAGCTCTCGGTTCGTTGTGCATTTGTCTTTTCTGTTGCTGTCAGAGTCGTTTCGTTTTTTGCTATTACATTCAACATAGTTCTGGAAATCCACATACTTTCGGACTTGAAATGCTTTAGGTTTCAGCTTTGGTCTTCATCGCGTCTGCTCTCTTTATTGCACTTCAGCATTTCAAACGTTATTTGCTATATGGCTCCTTTTCTTTCTGATGTGATTTACAAAGGGAAATCACATACACCCGAACTTGAAATTTCTTAAATAATGGTTCTGAGCTGCATCGCATCCGGCTCCTCTATCGCACTTTGTCATGAGCTTGCGATGAGCGATATGCGATCGGGCCCCACTTGACTTTATTGCTACTTCACATCACAACTCACTTGACTTCTAATATTGTGCAATATCTCTCCTAAGCTTTGTGATCTGCTATATGCAATGAACTTTGCATCGCCTCCATCGCATCGCATTCATCAATCACATCGCAAGTTCTATAACTTACGAATTCTTATCACATAAGCATCACTGATTGCAATATGCGATATGCGACAGGTCCCACTTGACTCTATTGCTACTTCGCATTTCGGCGTTCCCATGTGTTTCTTGCTATGCATAGCTCTTCCAACCGCCGATGCGATTTCTCAAAGGGAAACCTTATACCTTCGGAATTGAAATCCTTTAGAATTTTTCTTTGAAGTTGCATGCATCTGAAACTCTTATCGCATTTCGCATTTCGGCGATTCAACCTTGCTTTTATGATCTTCACCCTTCCGATATTGCGATTTGCGATATGTGGGCCAGGTCCATGTCATCTCCATGTCATCGTGCCACGTCACCTTGCCACATCATCACCACGTCACTACCATGTCATCTTGCCATGTCATCTTGATCTATTTGCGATTTGTGGGGTCAGGTCCACGTCAGCTGCCACATCACTTGCCACGTCATCCCCACGTCATTACATCGCACTTCGCATTTTCTGTGACCACTGTGTTTGTGCGATTTTTCTCCTGCCCCAATTACGATATGTGATTGCATTGCATCGCACCCATTGCATTGCATCGCAACTTTGCTCATCTATCCAGTGGCTATTGCATTCGCTTGCGATGTCCGATATGCGATATGATCTCCACCGTTGCAATCATCACTGTTGATCTGTCCAGATCTATGGTCCTCGTTGCTGCTGGCACTTCCGATTAATACTCAAGCTCTAGCATAATATCATCTCTGTTTATGATTATCAACTCTATGGTTTAAACCCCAAAAGAACCATATAAATATTTACGAGCCCACAATTTTATTTCAACGTACCTTTTACACTGTCAATCTAATCGCTCATATATCCGACGACTGTACTTCTGGTCTTTAGGAGAGCGGTCCCAGTTCACAGCAATGCGGAGGCACTCCTTAGTACGAAATCATCATCGGGCTTGTGCTACTGCAGCGAATGACAACCATCGATCTGTGGTCAACCCCTGATGGGCAGGTCAATTGCGGAGGCACCCCTTTAGTTAAAATATTGGGTAGTTTGTGCCGCCGCGGTACCGTTGATCCCAGATCAACGTTTAACCGCACTCATAAGATGCGATGTTCAACTCTGTGGCACCGGTCCCACACCTTTTGTTAACCTCTGCACAACTTCTGATGCGAACATCATCAGATCTCAATTGTCGATGATCGAATGACTATCGCGTTCAATTAACCCTGGCGACTTATCGCTCAAAATTCACGCGAAATAGGTGGTATTGCTTTGCGACGTGTCACTTTCGGAGGTCTATCGTGTTCATTTCAGATTTTACCACTTACCACTTTAGATGCACGTGAATACCACTGCCGGTTCGTGAAACCACTCACATTGTTTATGAACACCTGTTTCAATCATATCCACTCATTTCTTCATACATTCTGCATTTCGCCTTTTGATTTCGTTCGTTGATCCTTCAGATCCAACAATTGTTGTGCTCTCATTTCATTTCGCTCCTCTGTTCCCTAATTTATGCCGATAACCAGATATTTCTGCTTCTGCCACTATTTCATTGAATGTTACACTTCTTAAACACACAGTCTCATAACTTCCTTTTGAATTTGCCCAATTCATCTGCATACATATATATTGTGCCAAACCCTGCTCCTTTGTGCTTCTTTGCCATCAATGGCAATATTTCCAATACTCTCCCCCTTTGGCATTGATGGTAACACCACCACCAACACTCCCATACTTCCTTGATGACTTCCTCCCCCTTTCATTCTAAGAAGTATCTTATCTTTCTTCCTCTGCCTACTTTACAGAAGAACCTTTCTTCGTTTGCTTGCTTTTCCCCCCCCTTTGACATCAATGGAAAAGGGTTGCACTTTTCCTAGTGTGGGTTCTATCTTTTCATAATACTCTGATCTTGAGGACTTGTTCCATGCACTTCTCCATTGCTCTAGCTCTTTTGTGACAAATTTTATTGACTGCTCTTCCTCTGGAATGGTGCTTTCTTATCTGATATTGACTATCACTTGTCTTCTGCACTGATCCTGTTTCTTGTATGCAGCCCCTTTTTTTTTTAATTTCTGATTTCTGATCATGTTAGAGAGTAACATCTGCAAACACTACCCAGAGTTTGTCTCTTAGATATTCGAATGGTTCTTTAGCGAGAGGTTTTGTGAATATGTCTATTGTTTGTTCCTTAGTTGGTACATATTCCAACTTCGCTAATTTCTGTGCCACTTTTCTCTGAGGAAGTGGTACTTTTTTGGGATGTGCTTTGTTTTTGAATGAAGTACATGATTTTTTGATATACTTATTGCACTTGTATTGTCACATTTGATAGAAATAGTTTCATCACTGCTTACCTTCATGTCTTGGAGAGTTTGTTTTATCCACGTTACTTGTGTGCAACATGTTGCTGCTGCTATGTATTCTGCTTCTGCTGTAGATAGAGAGACAAAAGTTTTCTTCTTGCTTAGCCATGCCACCAGACTTTTTCCCAAATAAAATGAACCTCCACTTGTGCTTTTCCTTTCATCCACACAGCTGGCCCAATCTTTATCTGTGTATGCTGTCAATGTGAAGCTTTTTCCTTTTGGATACCATAGGCCATAATGTGAAGTACCTTGTAGATATATAAATATTCTCTTGATTGCAAGTAAATGATTTTGTTTTGGTGCTGCTTGATATCTTGCCACAAGTCCTACTGCCAACGTAATGTCTGGTCTAGAAGTTGTTAGGTATAGCAGACTTCCTATCATGGATCTGTAAATTTTTTGATCTACATCTGTTGATCCATCATTAGCACATAGTTTGCATCCAGTGATCATGGGAGTTGACACAGGTTTGTAGTCTTCCATTTGAAACCTTTTCAACATTTCTCTTAAGTATTTTTCTTGTGAAATGAATATTCTTGTGTTCTTTTGTTGAATTTGAAGTCCTAAATAGAAGGTGAGCTCTCCAATCATTGACATCTCAAACTCTGATTTGATTTCTTCAGCAAATCCTTTTGCTAACTCGTCTTTGTTGCTTCCAAACATGATGTCATCTACATATACTACTACAATTAAGAGTTCATTTTTATTACCCTTTATGTACAAATTGTTGTCTACTCCTCCTTTCTTGAATCCTTGTTTTTGTAGGTATTTGTCAAGCCTTGAATACCATGCACGAGGAGATTTTTTCATACCATATAAGGCTTTCTTTAATCTTCACACATAGTCATGTTTATTTGTTAATGAGAATCCTTCAGGTTGTTCCATGTAGACTTCTTCCTCTAGATCTCCATTCATGAAGGCAGACATCACATCCATTTGATATACCTTGAAATCATGATAGCATGCAAAGGACAAAAACATTCTGATTGCTTCCATTCTAGCTACAGGGGCAAAGTTTTCGTCATAATCAAGACCTTCAATTTGTGAATATCCTTTGCATACAAGTCTGGCTTAATTTCTGATTACCTACCCTTGTTCATTCATCTTATTCTTGAATATCCATTTTGTGCCAATGACATTTTTCCCAGTGGATCTTGGAATTAATTCCCAGGTATTGTTCTTCTCAATTTGTTCCAGTTCTTCATTCATATTGTTTACCCAGTTTTTGTCTTTGCTAGCTTCTTCGAACTTCTTTGGCTCTATTTGAGATAGCATGGCTAGGTATACTTCTTCTGTCTGTTCAGCAAGCTGTCTTCTTGTCTAGAATCCCACACTCTTGTCCCCAATGATTTGATATTCTGGATGGTTCTTTTGAGTGTGTCTTGAGGGACCTTTTGAGTTTAATTCAGTATCTTTTGTTGTCTTGCTCAGTTCATCATTATCTTGGTTCTCATATTCATGATCATCTAGAGGATTGTTGCATCTTGTGCTTCTTGTTCTGTTTGGTAGATCTTCGTCGAATCTTACATCAATGCTTTCCACAATTTTGTGTAGTCTTTTGTTGTAGCACCTGTAACCCTTACTCTTGGATGCATATCCTAAAAATAATCCTTCATCAGCTCTTGCATCAAACTTCCCCAATTTTCATCATTATTTTTTATGAAACACTTGCTTCTAAAGACTCTAAAGTGCTTGATTGATGCTGGTTTACCATGCCATAATTCGTAAGGAGTCTTATCACAATTTGGTCACAGATGAGCTTTGTTGAGAATGTGAACAGCTATGTGTACTGCTTCTACCCAGTAGGTTTGGGGAATGTTACTTTCTTGCATCATAGCTCTGGAAATCTGTTGTACTGACCTATTTTGCCTCTCTGCCACTCCATTTTGTTGAGGTGTACCTGCAATTGTAAACTGTTGTTTTATCCCATGCTCATTGCATAGGTCTGCAAAATCATAGTCTATGAATTCACCTCATCTATCTGATCTAATGCACTTTAGCTTGCATCCTGTTTGATTTTCTGCCAATGCCTTGAATATCTTGAATTTCTCAAGTGCTTCAGATTTATATTTGAGAAATGCTACCTACGTCATTCTGGAAAAATCATCTATTATCAGCATGAAATAAGATTCTCCGCTTGGTGCTTTAGTTCTTGAAGGTCCACACAGGTCCATGTGTACAAGCTAAAGAGGCTGACTTATAAATAGTATCTCTTTGGTCTTCAAAGATATGCGGGTCTTCTTGCCCAGTTGGCAGGATTTACATATGGTATTTGAAGGCTTCTTTATTGCTGGCATATGTCTGACTGCATTCTTCTTGCTCAGACTGATGATGTGGTCAAAGTTTAGGTGTCCCAGTATTCTATGCCATAACCATGATTCATCAAGTTTGCTTATGTGGCATACTTCATTCTCTTCTTCCACTATATAGACATTACTATCTGTTCTAACACCTTTGATCAAGGTCTTTCCTGTGGTTCTTGACCTTACCTCACAATCTTAGGCTCTAAAAAGGACATCACCGCCTTTATCACACATTTGAATGATGCTTAGCAGATTGGCTTTCAGCCCATCCACAAATAGTACATCTCGAGCCTTTGCTCTTCCATTATTCAGACTGACTAGCCCTTTCCCTTGATTTTCCCTACTTTATCATTGCCGAATGTTACATTTCCACATTTATTTTCATTAAAGGTTACAAACTTGATTCTATCTCCAGTCATATGATTTGAGCATCCACTGTCCAAATACCATTGGCTTTTCTGATCTTAGGCTATTAGAGCCAGGTCACACTTATTCAACTTCTTTTTCCACTGCAGGCATCTATTGGTTTGGCACCTTTTATAAGAAGATGGACCACATTATTTGAGAGGACATTTGGAAGACATGTGTCTGATTTTATGGCATACAAAGCATTTGATTATATTTTTAAATGGATTATGTGTACGAGTGAAATCTCCATTGTTCATAAATCTCCTTGGGGTTTTGAACATCAATCTTTGTCCATATGTTCTGCACTCCATGGCTTTATGGCCAAACCCCTTACAACAAAAACAATACCCATGGAACTGATTAGTGCACCTGGTGAAGGGTTTTCCTCTCACAAAACAAGTGATATTTCTCATAGGAGGAAAGAATCTCTTTTGACAGCTTCTGAATTTATTCAATTCATATTCAGGGTTGTAAGAGCCTTTTTCAGCTAACTGTTTCTTCATTTCATTCTTTGTCTCTTGATGTTGCTGCTTGTTTCTATTTGTTTCATCACACATCAAGTTCTTGCTGGATTCTGCTTCTGTAGTTCCTTTTTGAGCTGTTTCATTATCCTTTACAACTTTTACAAAAATGATATTCTTGTTATCTTCTACCTTGGACTTACTAGTTTCTCCTTCATATCCTATCCCAGCATTTATGAGAGGAGACCTTTGAGCATTAAGAATCTTGTCCAACTTTTCAGTGCTTGTCATTCGAGGAGTATTCATTGATAATTCCCTTTGGGTGTTTTCTAGTTTCTTTCTCAGTCATACCACTTATTCTTCCAATTTCTCTTGCTCCCGATGTTTATCTTTAATTTGCTTTAGCAGAATGTCTTCCACCTTCTTAGCTTCTTCAAATTCTACTTTCAATTGAATGAGGTCTTCTGAATTTGGTACCTCTTTTACACATTTGAGGAGAATGTCTTTTTGTTTTCTGTACTTGAGTTTAAGTCTGTCTATTTCCTCCAGGGCACTTCTTAGCTCCCCCTCAAGATCTACCTCACCTTCTTCCTCATCTTCTAGAAGGAATCCTTCAGACTCTTGCTTGGCCATCAACACAGATTCAGAGTTTCCTTCTTCATTTGAGGATTCATATGAGTTTTCAGATGCACTGCTATCTTGCTGAGCATAAAATGATCTTCTATTGAATCTCTTCCCTTTCTTCCAGTTATTTGTTTTGGTTTTCTCTGTCTCTTGAGTCTGATTCTTTGTTTTCTTAAGAGGACACTTAGATGCATAGTGCCCAACTCTTCCACAGTTAAAGCATTTAAATGGAAGTTTACCTTTATACTTGCCCGAGCCTCTATCCAATCTTCTGACAAATTTGGTCTCTTCTTCATCAGAGCAGGAGCATGTATCTTCTTTTTCTTCTTTGCTCTTCTTTGTCTTAAAGGCTGCCTCCATCACATTTGACTTCCTTTGTGGAAGTCTCATCTCATTGGCTGTTAAGTTTCCAAGTAATTGGTTCATGGTCAATGTTTCCCAATCAATTGTTTCTTCTATGGCAGAAACCTTGGGGTTAAACCTGGATGGTAAAGATCTCAATATATTTTGAACAATTACACATTCTCTAATGGTTTCTCCTAGAGCTTTCATGTTATTCACAATTTCTGCAACCCTTAAGAATAAGCTGGCAACATCTTCTTCTTCATTCATTTTTATATTTTCAAATTGAGCTCTATAGACTTGCAGCTTGGCAGCCTTCACCTTTTTATCTCCCTCATGGATACTTTATAATGTATCCCATATTTCTTTGGAAGTATTGTTGTGCATTAATTTAATAAATGTTGCCTCACACAAACCACTTAAGATAGCATTCATGGCTTTTGCATTAGCTACAAAATCTAGTTTGGCATCTTTCTCCGAGTCAGACTCCTTTGGGGCATATCCCAATTCCACAGCAGCCCAAACTTTTATTCCTAGAGACATTATGTACATCCTCATTCTTATTTTCCAGAAGGCATAATTTGTACCAGTAAATAGAAGGGATTTATTTGTCGAGCATCCTTCTAAACTAGTCATCTTGGGGACCAAGGATCTCCTTCCAGTTGTGAAACTAATACAGAAGGAAACTTCTCTGATACCAATTGTTAAACCCTTGGTTAAACTGAGAGGGGGGGTGAATCAGTTTAATGCTGTCATGGTCTTGTAAAACTTTCTTTTACACTTATTTACATCTTCATTTTGTGATCAACTTAATATTCAATGAAACAACAATCTTAATAAGTGAGTAGCAGGTGTTAAGCAGATTAAATATAGAATATCAACACATAATCATCATGCACATAGACAACAGATATAAGTGGAAACCCATAAGGGATAAAACCAAATCTTATTATTGTTGTGATGCAAAGGCAAGCTCCAACTCCCTCTCACCACTGATTTTTTGTAGGCTCCAACCTACAGGAGGCTACTACCTCAATTCTGCAAGCTACAACTTGCATGGAAGCTCCAACTCCCATCTATTTTCTATAGGCTACAACCTGCAGGAGGCTCCTACCTCAGCCAGCTACAACTGGACATCTATCAAGCTACAACTTGATATGGAAGCACCAAATTCCTCATACTAGTATGAAAACACATGTTGATTTACCTGGATATTAGCTCTATTATATTCCTTCTTCACTGCTGTCTTCCACCCTTCATATCTGCCTTTATCCTTGGATCTTCACAACTTCTCTGTCTGCTCCTTCTTCTTCTTACTCTTTCTCACTCCTTTCTTCATTCTATCAACCTCTTTATGCATATGCTGGTAACATTATTTATGGGGATCACCTCATAACTGTTTGCATTCCACAAGGAATTCGAAATGAACAGGTATGACTCTTTTCCTTCCCCCTTAACATTTTACTGTCTAGCACATTTAGAATAATATAACAGAATGTATTAAAGTGGATTTTTTTTGTGCCTACCGATACTTGCCTTTGCATCACATACAATAAAATAATTAAATCATTTACATTTACAGTTACAATAATTATATTTCAATTCAGCACTTTCAGCTCTCGATTCGTTGTGCATTTGTCTTTTTTGTTGTTGTCAGAGTCGTTTCGGTTTCTGCTATTACATTCAACATAGTTCTGGAAATCCACATACTTCCAGACTTGAAATGCTTTAGGTTTCATCTTTGGTCTTCATTGTGTCCGCTCTCTTTATCGCACTTTGGCGTTTCAAACATTCTTTGCTATATGGATCCTTTTCTTTCTAATGAGATTTACAAAGGGAAATCACATACACCCGGACTTGAAATTTCTTAAATAATGGTTCTGAGCTGCATCACATCCGGCTCCTTTATCACACTTTGTCCTGAGCTTGCGATGAGCGATATGCGATCGGGTCCCACTTGACTTTATCACTACTTCGCATCACAACTCACATGACTTCTAAGATTGTGCGATATCTCTCCTGAGCTTTGCGATCTACGATATGTGATGAAATTCGCATCGCCTCCATCGCATCGCACTCATCGATCGCATCGCAAGTTCTATAACTTATGAATTCTTATCACATAAGCATCGCCGATTGCGATATGCGACGGGTCCCACTTGACTTTATCGCTACTTCGCATTTCGGCGTTCCCATGTGTTTCTTGCTATGCATAGCTCTTCCAACCGCCGATGCGATTTCTCAAAGGGAAACCTTATACCTTCGAAATTGAAATCCTTTAGACTTTTCCTTTGAAGTTGCACTGCATCTGGAACTCTTATCGCATTTCACATTTTGGTGATTCAACCTTTCTCTTATGATCTTCACCCTTTTGATCTTGCGATTTGCGATATGTGGGCTAGATCCACGTCATCTCCATGTCATCATGCCACATCACCCTGCCATGTCACCTTGCCATGTCATCGCCATGTCACTGCCACATCATCTTGATTTATTTGCGATTTGTGGGGTCAGGTCCACGTCAGCTGCCACATCATCCTCACGTCATTACATTGCACTTGACATTTTCTGTGACCACTATGTTTGTGTGATTTTTCTCCTGCCCCGATTGCGATATGCGATCGCATCGCATCGCATCCATCACATCGCATCACCACTATCCATCACATCGCAACTTTTCTCATCTATCCAGCGGCTATCGCATTCGCTTGTGATGTTCGATATGCGATCTGATCTCCGCCGTTGCGATCATCACTGTTGATCTGTCCAGATCTATGGTCCTCGTTGCTGCTGGCACTTACGATTAATACTAAAGCTCTAGCATAATATCATCTCCGCTTATGATTCTCAACTCTATGGTTTAAACCCAAAAAGAACCATATAAATATTTACTAGCCCATAATTTTATTTCAATGTACCTTTTACACCGTCGATCTAATCGCTCATATATCTGATGACTGTAATTCTGGTCTTTAGGAGAGCAGGTCCTAGTTCACAGCACTGCGGAGGCACTCCTTGGTACAAAATCATCATCGGGCTTGTGCTACCGCAGTGAATGACAACCGTCAATCTGTGGTCAACGCCCGATGGGCGGGTCAAATATAAAGGCACTCCCTTGGTTTAACTATCGGGTAGTTTATGCCCCCACAGTACCATTGATCCTAGATCAACGTTTAACCGTGATCATAAGATGCGATGTCCAACTCTGTGACACCGGTCCCGCACCTTTTGTTAACCTCTACACAACTTCTGATGCGAACATCGTTAGATCTCAATTGTCGATGATCAAACGGCTATCGCGTTCAATTAACCCCGGAAACTTATCGCTCAAAAGTCATGCGAAATAGGTGGTATTGCTTTGCGATGTGTCACTTCCGGAGGTCTATCGCGTTCATTTCAGCTTTTACCACTTACCACTTTAGATGCACGTGAATACCACCACTGGTTTGTGAAACCATTCACACTATTTATGAACACCTGTTTCAATTGTATCCACTCATTTCTTCATACATTCTGCATTTCACCTTTTGATTTCGTTCATTGATCCTTCAGATCCAACGATTATTGTGCTCTCATTTCATTCCACTCCTCTGTTCCCTAAGTTATGTCGATAACCAAATATTTCTTCTTCTACCACTATTTCATTGAATGTTACACTTTTTAAACACATAGTCTCATAACTTCCCTTTGAATTTTCCCGATTCATCTGCATACATATATATTATGCCAAACCCTGCTCCTTTGTGCTCCTTTTCCATCAATGACAATATTTCCAACAGTATGGAGTGAAATAAAGCATAATGTGACTCACATGAGAGTGTTTGGATGTGTGGCATATGCACATGTCCCGGATGATTTGAGTAAGAAGTTGGACAACAAGGGGGAGAAATGTATATTTGTTGGATACAGTGATGAATCCAAGGCGTACAAGCTCTAAAATCCATCAACCAATAAAGTCATAATCAATAGAAATGTGCATTTCATAGAAAAGGAAGCATGGGATGGAAGTTTAGAGAAGACAATCAATGTGAAAATGTGTACACCACATGAAGACAAAGATGAATTAACTGCAACAAGTAATTCCTCAATGTTGACTCCTCCTACACCTACACAATATCAACAAAGAAATGAACATATGACACAATCAAGAAATAATAGGATAGTGTCACACAACCAGCAAGTGCTTCTACAAGCACACCACAAATATCCACAACTACATCTATTTCAAGTGCAACACCAAGTGACATGAAAATCCCATCTTCCGCAAGCATAAAAGGAAAAAAATTCTGAAATTTAAGTGAAATTTATGAGAAAAATGAAGTTGATAGTAGTGTTGGTCTAAATTCTTTATTCACATTGTTTTGTCATGTAGATGACCCAATTCATTTTGAGGATGTAGTAAAGGAAGAAAAATGGGTAGTGGCAATGGACGAAGAAATAGGAGCAATAGAAAAGAATGACACATGGGAGTTAGTGGACATTCCACAAGGAAAAGAAGTCATTGGAGTGAAGTGGGTATATAAGACCAAGAGCAACATTGAAGGAAAGATTGAAAGGCATAAAGCGAGGCTAGTTGTCAAAGGATACAAGCAACAACATGGAAGAGATTATGCAGAGACATCTGTGCCAGTCGTGATGATGGAGACAATGTGTACAAAGTTGTCAATTTTAGTGCAACATAAATGGAAAGTGTATCAAATGGACGTAAAATCATCGTTCTTGAATGGAGTGCTGAAAGAGGAAGTATATTTTGCGCAAACACCTGGTTATGAGATAGAAGGCTAAGAATACAAGGTGTATAGGTTGAGGAAATCTCTTTATGGGCTGAATCAAGCACCGCGTGCATGGTATAGTAGGATAGATTATTTCTTGATGGAAAAGAGCTTCGATAAATGTGACGATGAACCTACTCTCTACATCAAAGAAAGTGACAAACAATAAGTCAACACCAAATCCAATAGTCATGGGGTTGAAGTTGAGCAAGGAAGATTGCAACAACAATGTCAATAAGATATTATACAAAAGTATGGTGGGAAGCTTGATGTATTTAACCGCAACTAGGTCTGACATAATGTATGCAGTGAATTTGGTGTCAAGGTTCATGGAGACACCGAAAGAGACACACTGGAAATCAGTGAAAAGGATTTTAAAGTATGTCAATGGGAAAAAGGAGTATCGCATTTTGTACAATGCAACAAATTATTTTAGGCTGGTTGGTTATACTGACAATGATTGGGCAAGAAGTGTTGATGATAGAAAGAGCACGTCAGGATATGTTTTTCATTTAGGCTCGAGAGACATTTCATAGGCCTCTAAGAAGTAGACGATAGTGTCAATGTTAACAACAAAAAAAGAATATGTGGTCGCAACAACAGCATCATGTCAAGCAATTTGGATGAGAAGAATGTTGAGGGATTTATGTCATGAACAAGAGGGAACATCCACTATTTTCTGTGACAAGAGTTCAACAATTGCACTATCAAATAATTATGTTTTTAACAAGAAGTTGAATATGTGGTCGCAACAACAGCATTGTGTCAAGCAATTTGGATGAGAAGAATATTGAGGGATTTATGTCATGAACAAGAGGGAACAACCACTATTTTCTGTGACAAGAGTTCAACAATCACACTATCAAAGAATTATTTTTTCACAAGAGGACAAAGCACATTGATGTTAAATATCATTTTATGAGATAATTAGTTAACAATGGTGAGATTGTGTTGCAACATTGTAGGTCAGAAGAACAATTTACAACACTGCAAGTTAGAAGAAAAATATACAGACATCTTCACAAAGCCATTGGCACGTGGAAATTTTTCTTATCTCAGAGATTCTTTGGTAATGGTATGATCCAGGTGGATATTGGTGGTCACCTGCCTATTCCACTTGGGGCCCCACTATTGTCTCTTTCAGTTTTTTCAGTTTCTGCACAACTTACTATTTTTAGCATTTTTTTTCGGGTCCTGAACTTCCAGAGCCATTTTGAGGCTCTAAACGATGTTTTTTGGGAAAACAGGGAGCAACATCGGTCCATGGACCCATGTTGCTCACTCAAAATTTGTATTCCTCAGATAGATCTTTCTAACGAGGTATGGTACGTGTCAAACGGAGATCGTATGCCAAAGTTACGTCCCTAGGAAGTTGAAACTCCAATTTACCCAAACGGGGCCCATAGTTTTGGCGCTTCATCTCCTAGGGTTAGGGTTTTGGTTGTTTAGGATTTCCCATTGTTTCTAAATAATAAATAGGCCCTCGAGCCTCATTGTAACTCAGTTCAGAGGCCTGTAGCCACCACATCTCTTCTCAGAGATAGCTACCAGCCCCCTAGCTAGTTTTATTTCCATTATGTCTGTAAGCAAATTTCAGTTCTTCGATATTAATGAAATGAAGTGTTATCTCCACTGCATCTTTGTATTTATAGTTATTTGTTTATTCTGTTGCATTTATGCATAAATCCTAATCAGTGGTATCAGAGCGGTTTGCTTTTTCTTGATCTTTCTTTGCATGTCCCCAACGAGGTCAGGGTATAAGGAGTTAGGGCTCGATCTGGTGGAACCTTTACAAGATCAGCCTCGCAAACCCTGACAGACGCCCATGGGGGACGAAAAGAAAGATGAGGCAGCAGGAGATCCTATCAAAATATTTCTAAGGAGGCCCTCGAAAAAGAAAGGAATGCACTGATGGATAACTTTGCCCAGATCCTTCAACGGTTGCCCACCGGTGGCCATCTGCATCCAGCAACCACTCTGGAGGTGCGACTCCTTTTAAGGTACAAGTAAATTTTGACATTCCCATATTTGAGGGTCAAATAGATGCAGATGTCATAGATAGATGGTTGAATCTATTAGAAGGATATTTCTCGGTTCATGACTTTTCCGACAGGGAGAAGATTATTTCTGCACCCCTCAAAGCTGCCCCCCATGTCAAGGACTGGTGGGAAACCCACTGTGAGAAAAAGGACGAGACAAAACCCTCTCTGTTCTTGGCCGTACCCACTTGGAATTATTTTCGAGACGCCATTAGGGAACAAAACTATCCCATGGGGAGCTATGAGGACAAGTACATACAATGGACCATGCTGCGACAACAAAGGGATCAAGATGTGCATGAGCTGACGAATCTGTTCCATACCCTGCGCACCAAGTTGGGTATCAAAGATTTAGAGAAAAATCTGGTGCTAAAGTATCGCAGTTGTCTGCACAGATACATTCAGGAGGAAATGGAGTTCCTCGACATCTCCTCGCTTGGTACGGCATATCGGTATGCTGCCAAGATTGAGTAGAAATTCAAACAGAAGAAGCGAGACTTTGGATCTGCGAATCAAAAGCAAGGGAAAGGTGCTCCCAAACTGCAGAACAAAGCACAGAGCCAAGGCATGGTGACTCAAGACAACCTGTCAAAGCCACAAGCAAAGAACAACAACGTAAAGCCAAATAAGGACACGGGAAAGTGGTGTGAGTTCCATAAGAGCTCCACTCACAACACAAGTGAGTGTCGGGCCAAGTAGTCGCTGGTGGCCGAGATGAGGGCTTCTAAGTTAGATGCATGCTCTGACTCTGAATCAGAACCTGACAAGGGGAATGACAAAGGGAAACAGATTATTGATGCGGAGCCCAATGCCACTATTGCCACTACGAAGATCTAGAAGGAGGAACCGGAAGATCCAGAGGAGGAGGAACATCTCTTCCACTGCCAGATGTGGGTAAAGGGCTCCCTAGTACAGTTCATTGTCAACAATGGGAGCCAAAAGAACCTCATTTCAGCAGACACCGTGAAGCGGTTGGGCTTGTCGACCATAGCTGACCCACATCCATACACCATTGGATGGCTTCACCAAGGACGAGAACTCCGCGTCAGCCAGCAGTGCCACCCTCCCTATAGCATCAAGCCCTTCACGGGTGAGGTATTATGTGACGTTTCTTCTATTGATGTTTCTGATGTATTATTACGACAACCATACTTGTGGAAGCGTCATGCTATGTATGAGTCTCGGCCTTGCATTGTTATTGTTACTTTGGGAAATAAGTTGTACAGGATACCAAAGGTACCACCTCCTGCCGCTATCTCTTTGGTTACTACAAAACAATGATTTCCCAAACCAGGAAATTTGTTTTCTTGATGATTCACCCCCAGGGCAAGAAGAAGACTGTGGCCACGACCTCCAGACAGGGCTCCTCTGCACGACAACAACAAATGGATAAGGTTGTGGAGGAGTACGGGGACATCTTCACCTCACCCACAGGGGTTCCTATGCACTGTCAGGTCAAGCACCCGATTGATCTGACCCCAGGTGCACCGCTACCCAGTGGACCGATCTATCAGTGCTCTGTTCTTGAGAACGATGAAATCAAGAGGCAGATTCAGGAATTGCTGTAGAAAGGTCACATCCGACCAAGTTCATCACCCTGTGGGAGCCCGATCGTGTTGGTACATAAGAAGGATGGGACATGGAGACTCTGTATTGACTATCGGGCACTGAACAAGATCACTGTCCAGAATAGGTACCCGATCCCACAGATTGATGACATTTTGGACCAACTCAAAGGTGTAAAATATTTCAGCAAAATCGACTTGAAGTCTAGGTATCACCAGGTACCAATTGAACCCTTCGATGTGTGGAAGACTACCTTCAAAGCCAAGGAAGGCCTTTTCGAATGGTTGTTCATGCCTTTCGGGTTGATGAATGCTCCCGCAACCTTCATGAGGATGATGGAAGACATCTTGCAGCCATTCACCAACTCATTTGTAGTGGTGTACTTGGATGACATTCTGATCTTCAGCCAGACATAGGAAGAGCACCTTCACCACATCCGACAAGTCCTCCAAACATTGCGGCAACACAAGTTGTGTGCCAATTTGGAGAAGTGCACTTTTGGCATGACCCAGGTTCAATATCTGGGATACATTATTGATGAAAGGGGGGTGCATGTGGATCCAACCAAGATCCAAGTCATTCGGGATTGGCCAGCCCCAACCACTATAATATAGCTTCGCAGCTTTCTGGGTATTGCTAATTTCTACCGTAGGTTCATGTTGGGATTCTCTCATATCACTTGGCCCTTGAGTCAAGTCACCAAGGGAGGAGCGACAGAAAAATTCTTTTGGTTGGAACCTCAACAGAAGGGGTTCACAGAATTGAAAAATCGCCTCTATTCTGCCCCAGTGCTCACATTACCAGACTTGCAACAACCATTTGAGATCGAGATAGATGCCTATGACTATGCTATTGGGGCAATTCTTACTCAACAGGGACATCCAGTGGCATATCACAGTGAGACATTGTCTGACACAGTTCGCAAGTATCCCATTTATGACAAAGAAATGTATTCCATTGTGCAAGCTTGTCAACAATGGAAGCATTACATTTTGGGGAAGGAAACAATCATCCACATAGACCACCGCCCCCTACAGTTCATACAGACACAAGGGAAGTTGCAGAATGATTGCCATCGGAAGTGGTCGACATATCTGCAATAGTTTCATTTGAACATCAAGTAAAAGAAGGGTAGCACCAATAATGCTGCATACTACCTCAGCCGACCACCTATCGTGGAGCTCACCACCGTTCTCAACTCTTGTGGGAACGATACTTCTGATTGGCCGCTTCTCTATGAGAGCGACCCAGAATTCAGCCACACTTACAAGGCACTCTTGGGGGGTATGCATGTTCCAAATTTTCACCTCCAAGATGCACTTTTATGTCACCTGGGACACCTTTGTGTTCCTTCAAGCGAGCGTGCCAAGATGGTATGGGAAGCACACTACAGTCGAGTCGCTGGGAATTTTGGGGTTGAGAAAATAGTAGCAGTACTGCAGAAATATTTCTATTGGCCAAACCTTCGAAAGGATGTTGGGAAGCACATCAGATCCTGTATTTCCTGTGCCATTGCCAAGCCGACCATCAAGAAGCAAGGCCTATATACTCCGCTACCTACCCCTAGTCAACCTTGGGAATCCATCTCCATGGATTACATGTTGGGCCTGCCTTCCACTAAGCATGGAAATGACTGTGTTTTCATGGTCGTCGACAGATTCTCGAAGATGGCCATTATGGCGGCCTACAAGAAGAATATCACAATAGAAGCCATTGCTAAACTCTTCTTTGAACGAGTGTGGGTGCACTTTGGGATCCCACAGTCTATCATATCAGATCGAGATAACAGGTTCCTTAGCACATTTTGGTCCAGCCTCTGGTCAATGTTGGACACCAAGCTCGCTGTCTACGCTGCTCCATCCCCAAACGTATGGCTGCATGCAGGTCGGCTACCGCAATGATTGTACACACTCGCACATGTACAATTCAAAGCATCCATGCACATGGGACGAGAGCCTCCCCTATGTACAACATAGTTATAATCGGGCTCTCCACAGTTCAATCGGCTATATCCCCTTTCAGGTGGGCTTGGGATTCCAGACACTATGTCCCATTGACGTAGCCATGCCATTTGTGGCTACTCAGGTCGATTCGACTCATGTCTAGTTTGAAGTTGACAAAGCAAATAGCTTCATCGAGCGCATTCAACACATCTGCAAATAGGTTCATGACATATTGGACAAAGCCAATGCTAAGTACAAGCAACACCAGGTGACACACAACTTCCAGGTGGGCGACAAAGTATGGCTACATTTACAGAAGGAATGCCTTACTAGACCCCACCGCAAGCTTCGCCCACTCCGATACGAGCTATACACCATCACCAAGGCTGTAGGGAACAATGCCTTCGAGCTCAGTATTCCACCATTCCTTGGTCTGCACCCGGTATTCAATGTGGATCGCTTTCATCCTTACTTCCCACCTCTACTGGACACCTCTGACATTGTAGAACAACTCACACCAACAGAGTTAAACCAAGACTGCATGGAACAGGCCACCATAGATTGTATCATGGACATGAAAATCAAGAACACTCGCCAATAGAAGATCCAACTGTATCGGGTTGTCAAAGCTGGCCAACTCCTGCACCAAGGAAAGTGGTTCACCAGGGACCAAGTTCAGTAGAAATTTCCTCATCTCATGGAGGAACTTAATGCAATGGGGACCATTGCTTCCTAACGGGGGAGGAATGATCCAGGTCGATATTGGTGATCACCTGCCTATTCCACTTAGGGCCCCACCATTATCTCTTTCAGTTTTTTCAGTTTCAGCACAACTTACTAATTTTAGCAGTTTTTTCAAGTCCTGAACTTCCAGAGCATTTTTGAGGCCCTACGAAGACTCTTAGTTCCATCAAGTCGATTCATCATTCTCAATTGTTGGGGCTGCAAAGCAATTTGCAGTTGAGGATATTTCTGAGATAATGGGGTATAATAATTATTCCATTCTTCAGGAAGAGTACACTCAAAAAAACCTATTTGTAATGGGGTTGTATTTCCTGGACCAAAAATAACACCTTCTTTCAATGCTCTCTTATTAAGCTTTGGATTTAGAGGAGGCATAGTAGTAGACACAAATCGTAAACATACCGTAGAGTGAAGCTGTGCAACATGAGTTTGTGGAGCTACATCAAATCCATTAAACTATATATATGCATTGAGAAATTCATTTATATATGGATCCTGGAGGGATACTTGATACCTTGGAACTATAGAAGACCAAACGGGACCATTATTCAGTGGACTTTGAAATCCTCCTAATAGAGCATCATTGAAGTTATTTAATATTGTATCCAGCATACAAGTTAAACATGAAGTATTTAATCCAGGTCAGACTAAAGGATTAATTCCGAACTGAATCATTCCAATATGAATATATTTGTATCCTTGCTCTATTCCCCACTCAATGTCTTCTTTGTTTATCAAAGGCACTTGATATACATCTTGTCCTACTGAAATTGGAATATTTATAAAAGTAAATCTAAATAGTTGTGCTGCTCTAAACTGAAAAGTCAACAAACTATACAATTTATCTACTTCAATCTCTGGCAGTGTCCAATTAGGTTGTGGATCAAATTCTTGAACTAAAACTTTATCATCATAAAGCTTTCCTTCACTTGATTTATTCATAAATTTATTCAAGAATGACCATCTTTTCTGTCTAGCTAATATTTTTTCCTCGGGTTTACCAAAAATGAATTCACATTCATTTCTATTACCATCCATTTAGAAAAAATATGAAAGAGCACCTGAATAAGTCGAATAAGTCTTTGCCCTCCCGGATAGCAACACGACAGTCCTTCGCCAAAACGCCTTTAACAGAAGCCTTACCTCCAAATTATAAAACTCAATACAGACCCAAAACTCTCATAAATCTAAATGAAGTACCAGAAAAATATTATCACGGAAGATTCATGAAATACATCTCACAACATGAACAAAGAACCAGATTGCTCTGATACCATTAATATGCATCTTCCTTATGTGTTCTTTAATTTCCAACACATCTTTGGCTATATCATATATATTTTGGAGCATATAGACTATCTGATAATTTGTATAATTCTGCATTTTTTCAGAATCTCTTGATTCGGGATTTGATAAATTTCTCATTTGTATCCACTGAAAGTCAGACTTAATTGTGCCATTTTTAAATGTTCTTCGAGCATTGCTTGGTTCTAGATGCCTTTCTTGTATTCTTGCTACAATATCATTTTGGGCTCTGGGAAGAGTAAAACTCTTAATTTCAGGTAGCATCAACTTAACACATTCCTGATAATTATGGTATTGACCTTTGTGTTCAGGAGACGAATTATTTTATATTTGGAACTTAGAACTTGAACTAGAAGTGGATGGTGTGGATATGCAGAATTGACAATCATTAGGTCGAGAGGAGAGAGAATGGCGAGGAGGCATTCTTGGCTAAAGAATTTGATGAGAAGGGGGAACTGATACTGAGTTTGAAGTGGAGACCCTATTATCTACCACACCAAAAGAAGAACGATTCACTAATCCAAAAGGTTGTGATAGTGATCGTGATAAAACAGAATTGGTAAATCGAAGACTCTTAGTTCCATCAGGTCAATTCATCATTTTCAATTGTTGGGGCTGCAAAGCAATTTGTAGTTGAGGATATTTTTGAGATAATGGGGTATAAGAATTATTCCATTATTCAGGAAGAGTACATATGGGGACCGAATCATACATAAGTACAATACAATTTAGCCGGATTCTAGGACATCAGCTCTTTTTAGATAAGAAGAAATCTTAAAATTTATACAAAGTGGAGACCCTGTTATCTACCACACCAAAAGAAGAACGATTCACTGATCCAAAAGGTTGTGATAGTGATTGTGATAAAATAGGATTGGTAAATCGAAGACTCTTAGTTCCATCAGGTCGATTCATCATTTTCAATTGTTGGGGTTGCAAAGCAATTTGTAGTTGAGGATATTTCTGAGATAATGGGGTATAAGAATTATTCCATTCTTCCGGAAGAATACACTCAGAAAAACCTATTTGTAATGGGGCTGTATTCCCTGGACCAACAATAACATCTTCTTTCAATGCTCTCTTATTAAGATTTGTATTTAAAGGAGGCATAGTAGTAGACACAAACTGTAAATAGACCGTAGAGTGAAGCTGTGCAACATGAGTTTGTGGAGCTACATCAAATCCATTAAATTGTATATATGCATTGAGAAATTCATTTATATATGGATCCTGGAGGGATACTTGATACCTTGGAACTATAGAAGACCAAACGGGACCATTATTCAGTGGGCTTTGAAATCCTCCTAATAGAGCATCATTGAAGTTATTTAATCTTGTATCCAGCATACAAGTTAAACATGAAGTATTTAATCCAGGTTGGACTAAAGGATTAATTCCAAACTGAATCATTCCAATATGAATATATTTGTATCCTTGCTCTATTCCCCACTCAATGTCTTCTTTTTTTATCAAAGGCACTTGATATACATCTTGTCCTACTGAATTTGGAATATTTACATAAGTAAATCTAAATAGTTGTGCTGCTCTAAATTGAAAAGTTGACAAACTATACAATTTATCTACTTCAATATTTGGCAGTGTCTAATTAGGCTGTGGATCAAATTATTGAACTAAAAATTTCTCATCATAAAGCTTTCCTTCACTTGATTTATTCATAAATTTATTCAAGAATGACCATCTTTTCTGTCTAGCTAATATTTTTTCCTCGGGTTTACCAAAAATGAATTCACATTCATTTCTATTACCAGCCATTTAGAAAAATATGAAAGAGCACCTGAATAAGTTGAATAAGCCTTTGCACTCCCAGATAGCAACACGGTAGTCCTTCGCCAAAACGCCTTCAACAGAAGCCTTACCTCCAACTTATAAAACTCAATACAGACCCAAAACTCTCATAAATCTAAAATGAAGTACCAGAAAAAGATTATCACAGAAGATTCATGAAATACGTCTCACAACATGAACAAAGAACCAGATTGCTCTGATACCATTAATATGCAAAGAGATATACAGACACTAAACATTGAATATCTTAAAGAGATCCAACCACTTTAGGATCTTACCAGTGTTGAGAACACTGGTACGCAGGCTTTTCAGATCTTCTAAGATACAACACACAAACTAGAACTCTAGTTTTTCTCCTTTCTTTTTCCGAATGCCCTTTCTGAACCATAGGCATTCTTCTTATAGAAATTTACAAGGTAATCCGGTAATAACTTTTACTGATTACCGGAGATACCAATAATATTCTTTCGGTAAAGACATCATGCAAGAAGCTTTATTCGAAAGGAATAACTTTTCATAAAGTAAACTATACAATTATTCGGGCAAGTGGAGACTGCCACTTGTTATCTCGTCCCTTGGAGGCTAGGCCATATGGGGACCGAATCAAACATAAGTACAATACACTTTGGCTGGATTTTAGGACATTGGCTCTTTTTAGATAAGAAGAAATCTTAAAATTTATAAAAAGTGGATATTATTAATGGATAAACCCCACGAAAGCCAAAAATTCTGTACAAATACTTATGATATCTATGAGTGATCATAAGTTATTAATCACTATTCTCCCATTCCTCATAATCTTCATCTTGGTATCTATCAGCTTCAATCTGTTCAAGACGTTGTTCAATGTCAATGGTCTGGACTTCTAAAGGGAGTGATTCATTTAACCATGGAGGAGCAGTTTCTTTGAAGCAGCAACAGAATGGAAAGGAAAAAAAAATTTCAAGGTATAAATCTTGATTCCACAGAAATATTTCCACTGAAACTAACAAAAAAATTAAACTATGGTTCAGGAGAATCACAATCTAATAAGTCTACAATAGTGTCATCATGAACAAATTCAAATTCAACTGTGTAATCATGCTGGGCTGCAATATGTAATTCCCAAGTAAGTGTACTGAGAATTTCCAGAAAATCACTGTCAACCATCCAAGTTACCCGGGGCATGTATTTGAACATGAAGAGTTTAAACCATGGACTCCATAAATTCCAAGGACTAGACAACTGGGATGCATATGCAATGAACCTGACATAACCATTGATCCTGGCTCTTTGGTGGATAATAAAATAATCTTGCCATGATCAATCAGTATTTTGAACAAAACCAAAGAAAATAAGAATGGGTTCATTAGAAAAACCATAATAGACTCGCCATACTCTATCTCTATATGGAAGCTCATTATTATATCCTAACATACATGACTTAGAATCAAACCATTTTTGCAAGACTATTTGCAAGACTTCTGGAGGAAGAGACTTAATCCTAACAACCAAACAATCCCAACAAAACTCATATTTACACTGACAACAGATGGAGACTGGAGAAGATTCAACATGGGTTTGACTGGACGAAGCTTCATTTTGATACAATGGCCTGAAAATTTTGATTTCTTTGATATTAGAAGCACCTTCTCTAGTAAGCATATCTGCCAAGTAATTTTCTGCACATGATTTGTAGACAATATCAAAATCAAACCCTTTTAACCAGAGGGCCCACCTGAGAACTCTTGTACTTCCCTGCTTAAGAAATATTTTGTTTGTCAAAATGCCTTTCATATGTTTTAAATCTGTTCTGACAACGAACTTGGCACTCTTTAAATATAGCCGAAATCTTTTAATTCCTCTTTTGACTGCAAGTATCTCCTTATGGGAAGATGGATATTTGGTTTCTGTGTTATCAAAAGATCATGAAGTATAGTTATAAACTAATTCCTTTCTACCATGCTTCTGTAAAAGAACTGATGCCCATGTATGATCAGAAGCATCTATTTCCAGGACAAAAGGCAAATTAGTATCAGGCAATTTTAAACTAGGAAAACTTTGAATCTTACTTTTTATTGTCTTGACTACAACAGTCATTTCATTTGTCCAGTAGGATTCTTTCTTTAATATCTTTTGGAGAATCTTGGTGTCTTTAGCCTGTTGTTCATAAAAATTCCTGATATAATTTAGACATCCCAAAAATCTTTGTACTGACTTGATGTCTGGAAGAGTGTCTGGAAATTTGAGGAGATTCAGTAGAATGTGAGGCTGAAGTTTTACATGACCTTGTTCTATATGTAATCCCAGATAATCTATGGAGATTTTACCAATATGGAATTTTTCTGCAGAATCTGATAGGACTAAAACATGCTGATATACCAAATCATAAAACTTTTCTAAATTTACCTTATAAATATTTACATCCCTACTGAATACTAACAAATCATCAATATATACAATGATAAACTCCTCATGCCCAAAAATATCTTCCATCCATTTCTAGAATTCGGAGGGAGAATTTTTAAGCCTGAAAGGCATGATTTCCTATTGAAACTGACCACGGGGTACTGCGAATGCTGTTTTATAGTGTTCTTAAGGAATTATGCCAATTTTCCAAAATCTACTTTTGAGGTCAAACTTACTGAAGATATTTGCATTGGAAATCTTTGCAAGCAATAATTATTTATTTGGAAGAGGGTATCTGATAGGTAGTAAGGCATAATTTAGGGCTTTGTAATTTATGCAAGCCTTTTCTTTCCTCTCTTCTACTCATTGTGCTTATTAACATAAAATGTTGGAGAAGCCCAAGGGCTTTTACATGGTTCAATCAATTTCTGTTCCAGCAAATGCGATAATTCCTGTTTACACAATGCTTGCTATGTAGGACTCATATGATCTACAATTTCTTTCTTAGGACTAGGAACATAACCTTCTTTGTAAGGTAATGCAACAAAATATTTTTCTCTTGTCCATAATGCATCTGGACGATCAAAAGTGCAATCTTTTAGCAGCTTATCAATGATTGGCTGTAGAGTCTTTATGCCATGTAATTCAGCATTTTTGATGATCTTTTGAATTTTAGAAGATCATTAAGGGTAGACTGCAAAACATCTAATTGTTCTAAAGCAATAATAACTTGGTATTCACATTTTGCAGGGAGATCTATTGGACCAGAAGAGGTAGTCAGAGTTACGGTTTCTTTGGAAAATGTAACTGGAAGAAATCTTTTAAGAAAATCTTGGCCTAATAATAGATCTGACCCAGTGTCATAACTGTACAAGGTAACATATGCAGGAATGTCACCTAAAAGAATATGAAGTTCAGGAGAAATATGCTTAATTTCCATGATTTCTTTATTGACAGCTCTAAAAGCAATATTTGTTGGCTGCCAATAATAATCAGGGATTGCTCCATATTTGCAACAACTGCTCATTGCACCAGAGTCTATTTGTGCATCTAGAGTATATTCCTTTATCTTGGGGAGCTTGATCTTAATAGGAATAACGACTCTGTCTCCTACACTCAAAAGGTCTACAAGCTCAACATCTTTAGCTTTTAGGGGCAAATCAGTTGGAACATCTAATAATAATTTTTCCAATTGAGAATTGTAGTTTTCATATTTAGCGAGATAAACCTGAAGCTTAGAGGAAAGCTGAATCATTTCATTTCTTGTTTGCTGAATAGCAGATTCTAACTGAGATAGTTGATTGCGTATGGAGACAAGAGGATCCATACCTGATGGAGTTGTACCTTTGATTTGGAGAGGTTTGAAAAGAGAGTCCAATTCATTTTCAAGAAAATCATCATCTGCATCTTCATCTTTAACCCCTACCATCTTTTAAAATGGATCAACAGTAGATGTAGGAAGCTGGCTTTCAAGAGTACGTAACTTATCTTGAAGCCTTCGTTTAACTATAAACTGGCTGGGAGAAAGTTGTGAAAGTTGAAGCTTAAAAGCTTCAATCTGAGATTGTAATGTATCTAGAGGAGAGAAATGAAACATTTTGATATCACGAATAAATGTTTCATCTGAATCAAAACTATCAGAAGATGAATTGATAGTTAGCTTATTAAAATCTCTCATCTGAGCAATGTTAGAACCAAAATCAAAACAAGAAGTAACACTGAATACTTCAAAATATTCACCATCAAAATGGGATATAAGATCCCAATCTTGTGGATCATGGATTGTTGAGAATATATCTGTTAGGTCTCTGTAATAAGCAAGATTGGCCAAAGTCCGATCACAGAGTTAACATCATTTCAACCAACTTTAGGATTCTAGGATCTAGCACTCCTGAATCCGGAGAGGGATCTCTCCAATATGTACAAAGATGGATTTGTCCTTGAAGTTTAGGGTAATGATATTAGGCTAGTTATGAAGGCCAAGGGTTTTGTTTTGTTTTGGATGGTTGAGCAAGAAATGTTACTTGAGGGGAAAGTTCTAAGTGCAAAAGTTTCAAAAGTGAGAAGTTGCAAGCATATAGAACAGCTTTGGCTGATAGATAGATATAACGCTGGTTTTTAGTCCATTGGGCTATGGAGTCATATCTGGGCTTTAATTGAGCAACAACATCAAGAGTGATCCAAGGGGAAAGTCATCTATACCACAAGATTGTTGAGTTTAAAATGATGGAATGGAAACATTAAAGTGTTGGAGGGGTGGAAACTGATAATAATTTCTCAGAGGATTTATGGTCAGTCCAAACAAGAAAAGCCTCTTAAGTAACTGTTTAAAACCAACCAAGTGCATGGCTAACCATTGACTCCTTGGGCAAGTCTGTATTCAAGCAGCTTAATTGACAAACAATCCAGTAATCCGCATAATTACCTTCAGAAAGTATGAAAACATATAAGAGAAACAAAGTGTAATTTAAGATCAGATAAAGTACTTTTAAACCTAGTCTGCTTTCAATCAACACCAAGGGAAACTTTCAGAATCTGCCTTTGGAGAAAAGAATCTAGGAATCAGGGCAAACCATATCTTCTCTAGTCTAACTTTAATAGCAAATAATGGAAATCACATTCAAGAACAATGTTTATGTAAACAGAAGGACGAGGGAACGCCAACATTCCTAACTGTTTAAACTATATTAAATCATTCTTGAATAAAAAAACTTGAGGAAAACATTAAGATAAAGATTTCTCAGCCAGAGAAGGTTACTGATATACAGTAGATCCTAACCCTGTTTAAACTATTCTTTACAGAGGAATATGAACAATATGGCATACATAGAAGGAAAAAAATAACAAAGAGAGGTGCACTTCACCGATGACATAGACCAGGATCCCAAGAAACAACTTTTATATTGATGTCAAACCGGTTACAGTCTTCAAGTCCAATGTTTCAGTTCAGCAATCATCTTCACTATTCAACCTAACTAATCTATCACAAGCAGAGCTCCAAGGGCCAGTGAACACTATTTACAATCAGAAGTTTAGGCTCAAATGTATTTCAAAGCTCTGTAAGCAACTCAACCAACAATTTCTCATCTTCTTCTGAGGTATTTATAGAAGAATGAGGAGGTGATCTGAGAAAAGATCTCTCAGGATAATTAATACAGGTTCAAGACTTCTCGGCCTTTTGAGGGGCTCGATGGAGAAGTGAACAGGTGGACTACTGTATTAATGTTTACAATTATGAATTTAAAACTCGATGGGAGTCCTATTTGACTTTGAGGCTCTGTGTGCTATGTGGAGTAACTCTGCAGATATTTCTGCATTGATTTCCTTGCAGAAGTAACTCCCTGGCTGCGCTAGAGGCAAATATCTGATTTTCTTCATTAACTTCGTACTCTACTTTTGAAAGGTTTAAGGCAACAGGTGGCTTTGTGGTAGCTGAGGAATCAATTTGTCTCAAATGCAGCAGTGGAGGTCTTTTCTGCCTGTCAAATACTTATGATTTTCTTAAATTCTGTCTTAATTTGGGGAATTAGGTTTTTGATAAGCATTCTTAGCCATAATTCCCCAAATCTGTCTTCAACCTTCTGTCCCTCTGCGCTTTGTTCTTTAAACTTATACTCTTTTAAAATCATGTTAAAACGCAGTGTCTTGTCAATGTGCAGAGCCGCACAGGGCTTTGTATGGTATTGACGCCCATGGAACGTCGATCAAACATTCAAATGAAACCCTGCGAATGGTTCTTTTCATAGGCCGAAGGCATGGGAATCGTCATTCCCAACTCTTGGCTTTTCTTCAATAAATGACGGAGACCCTTTAAAACCTGCACAAAACATAAAATAAATAAAGAAATCCTGCATTTTTTAGGTTTAAACTGCTTCAGATGGCGGGGAAAGGAGCGTAGCCATTGGATGAAAGCATCCAACGGTGGAGATCTGCGCGAAATGTCAAAAGGAGATCGGGGAGAAGAAATAAGGTGACGCGATTTTGGGCTGTCCAATCCGGACACGTGGATGGTCCGGATTCAATCAGGGGATCGCATTTGGGCGATTGAACAAAAGGGTGCGATTGAATCACGTGACGCAATTATGCGCGGACCATTGATCTAAAGCTTAGATCAACAGTGGGAAATTGAATCGGGGAATGGTTGATCGGCGGAAATAACAAATGGACGCGATGCAAGAGTCGCGATGCGATGGAAAGCTCCGACGCGATGGAGCGATGGCCGTTCGATCTGAGGGTCAGATCAACAGCGGGGAGCTAATAGAAGGAATCGCAATCGGAGGTTGAGAAAGGTGTGAGGCGATTGCGCAAGCGGAAGAAAGGCCGATGCGATTGAGCATTGGCCGTTTGATCGGTCAGTGATCAACGGTGGGGATGAAGCAAGGGGAAAACCCTTTTATATATATAAAAACCAAATTTTTCAATACAAAACAAGGTTTAATGGATCGGGGGCGAAATATTTATATGTAAAGGGAAAAGGCGCCCGATTGTGGGGCCGTGGGGTATATGAAACGTGATATGGTCGGGGCTTTACATATTCAAAAGATCCAATCGTAATCGGGCCATTGGGCTGGGTCTTTCAATCTACCCATTTGAATTCTCCGATCACGATTGCGCGATTGGTCTTTTTGATCAACCCATTTAGATATTTTCAACATGTGACTTAAAGTTTTTAAGTTAAAACTTTGGGTAAATGGGTTTTTACAAAGAAAATAACGATGGGGAGTGAAATATATATAGGGGTTTAAGCGCCTGAGGCGGGCTTTATGGTTATATGAAAAACAATGAAATCGTGGGTTTCAGATACAAAGGCTAATCGCCATCAGAGTTTCGAGAACATGGTTTTTAAGACTTGCGCACTTGTTTCTTTCTAACGCGATTAGCGCTTGGGGTCTGTAACACTTGGTTTTTCAAAAGCAACACGAGACCAGGAGTTATATCAAAAGGGAGTCGATCACATCGGAGTTTTTCGTGTAATGAAATATATGTGTTCATTTGGTTTACTCTGATGCCGATAAACGCCAATGGGACTAGCACCTGGTTTCGGGGAAAGTGCATGTGGGGGGAAGTGGTTTAGGACTTGGCCCAAGGGGCTTAAGTCCATAAAAAATAAAACTTTGTTTTTTTTATGAAGTTCCTTATAGTTTTCAAAGGAATGGGGAGTTTCGGAATAGTCAAAAAATGGGTTTTTAACTATGGATAAGTGATTTTCATAAATGGATGAAGAAGACTTATGAAAATAAGGGAGTTTTTGTGGAGAAAATGGGGAGCAAATGAAGGTTTGAGAAAGGGGAAAGTGAAGATTTTTTCAGCTGTCTTTCACTTGGAATCAACAGAAGTTTCTGAGTATAAAACGTAAATAGTAATGAAGATTTTTGGACAGAGGCATGAGGCCTTCAAGGAGCCTTCAAGAGCCAACAATTTTTAGTGATAATCTTTGTTCCTTGGAGGCTCAAAAAGTCTTAGCCACCTTTTGGTATAACAAAATATTATAGGTGGCTAACAGTGGCTCCACTTGGGGATGGTGCCTTCTTGAAGGCATCAAGAATTCAGACTTGATTTCTCTGGGAGGCTGACCATGTGCCTCATCCATTGTTCTCTCTGGGATGCCGACCCGTGCCTGATCCTTTGGGCTATTTTTCCTTTGCTGAGATGACTTTTTCTGAAAACATATTAGCAGTTATAAAACAATGGCTCTTCATCAATACAAAATTTCTACCTACCCCATCCTACTGATCTAGCATTTTTTCTTCATTTAGAGTGAACTTGGATTGGCAAACTCTTTACACAACATTTTATTCTTTTGAAAACAGAAAATCCTATCTAATTCTACTCCTTATTTCTCCCTGAACTCAAATTAAACAGTTGAGTTCAGATGTTTCTCTACCTAATCTACTTCCTGTTGGGATAAAACTGTCCAACAAACTTTCATTCTCTAAATTCTAAAATAGAAATTTAAAAATAGTCAAGTCAAGATTAAGCTGTTTGAGTTGCTGTGATCTATGGCATAAAAACAAGCTGCACATAGATTATTATTTGCAGAAAATTAAAATCAAAATGGAAGGCTTAAGATCTGAAAGTCTCTTATCATGGCCTTCTTTTTTCACAGCTCTGTTTTTACTTTGTTTTGAGCTGTCTTTGCCTTGTTTCTGGTTCAGATTTTGAGCTGATTAGAACCATGTTTTTCATATCCCTTGACTCATAAAAATAAAACAGTTTTGAGTCATTTCTTCTTTGAAACTTAGGTTCAGGTTTTGAGTTTGTTTGAACCTCCACTCTCTATCCTAATATATCTACTGATAAGCCAAGATTAAACAGTTTGGCAAATCGAATTCACTTTCCTATCAGCAGAAAAATTTAAAGCTAATTAGTCAATATTAAACAGTTTGACCAGCTAGAAGTGCATTTTTGAGGAGTGGCATTTGAACTTGCACACTTTCAGATTTTCTTCTCTTTTTTGGCATGGGGCTTTGCCTCTCTTGTTTTCATTTATGCCCTCTTTTCATTCTTTTCTTTGTTTTTGTATTTTGATTTTCATAACTTTGAATGCAATGGTGGATGGAATATTCATAATGGAAAAAATATAGAAAGGCTTTTAAAACATAAAATGGATCAAGAGAAGTAATGCTTGAGCATCCTGCCATTGACAGGACCCCCAAACAATTCTGTTCCATCCAGCTCCTGTAAGAAAAATGCATTGTTACCAGCAACTGAATGGATAGAGTAAGGGCCAAGACATAGGTTGTCAAACTTCCCATGCTTGCCTTTTTCTTCTCTCCTTGAGTCCCACTTTAGAACTTTGTCCCTAATCTTGAAATTGCTGGCCTTTGTTCTTTTGTCAAAAATCTTCTTAATGCTGTCTTGTTTCTGCAATGCTTTGTTATATACTTCCTCCCTGGTTTGTTGAATATGAATGGTCTGATTTATTCTTCTGATCATGTCATTTTCTTCAGTCTGCAACTCTTGAATTAACTTCATAACTAGTACACCAAGGCTATTTGGAAAATTGCATCTGTACCATACACAAGCTGGAAAGGTGACATACCAAGAGATTTCTTCAAAGTTAATCTATCAGCCCAAAGTGCATGGACCAACTTTGTGTGCCAAGACCTTTTATTGTCCTCCAACAGTTTCTTGATTATGTTCACTAAGATTTTGTTGGAAGATTCTGCAAGTCCATTCCCTTGAGGGTAATAGGCTGTGGAATGCCCCAATGTTATCTGGTACCTGTGACAGAAATAAATCATCTTCTTTGATCTAAATGTTGTTGCATTATCTGTGATGATTTTAGTAGGACAGCCAAATCTGGAGAGGATGTTAGTCTCCATAAATTTTATGATAACTGAATCATTGGCCTGTCTACAAGGAATGGCTTCTATCCACTTAGTGAAATAATCTGTGGCAGTAAGAACCCACCTATGTTGGGCAGAAGATGGTGGATGGATTTCACCTATGAAGTCAAGTCCCCACTGCTGAAAAGGGGCTTCAACAGTGATTGGATGCAGAGGCAGGGGTAGCAGTTTTCTTTTTCCCTAAAATAGTTGGCACTTATGACAGGCAATGATCATCTTGTGTATATCAGGAAAAAGAGTAGGCCAATAGAAACCAGCCCTCAACATTTTGTTGGCTGTTGACTTCCAGTACAAATGACCTCCACACTCTCCTTCATGGAATTCCTGCTTAACCTTCTCTGCATCAAACTCAGGCAAACATTTAAGCAATATACCACTTGCATTTTTCCAATAAAGACATTTATCAATAATGCAATAGTTTACAGCCTTTAACTTTAGGAATCTTGCCTTTGTTTTTGATAAACCAGGAGGTGTATTCAGATTAAGAAAAACATAAACAATATCGGTATACCAAGGGGAATTCACAAAATGGTCTTCAATAATGGGAGCTGAGAATTCTTCTTGGTCATCCAAAGCATTAATCATATTAATATCCAGAACTTCGCAATTCGATTCAGCCATTAATCTAGCTAGACATTGGCCTTTGATGAGCTTAGTGGGTTTTATCTCTAAATCATATTCAAGAATAACAGTAATCCACTTACCTCTCTTACCATCTGGGTCCTGTGTTAGAATGTCTTTAACAACTGAATTTGGGACAAAGGCAATAATGTGTGAGTGAAGGATGTATACCCTGAAGTCCTTTAAAGCCTTAACCAAAGCGAAAGCTTGCTTTTCCATAATGTTATACTTCAAAGGGGCATCCCTTAATGCCTTACTAAATAATGCAATAGGCTGCTCTTGTCCTTGTAGATTTTTTTGTAAAAGGACAACTGCAATGGTATGTTCTGATGCAAATGAGAATATGTAAAAATCTTTTGAAAAATCAGGGCTTATCAGAACCGGTGTTTTGGTTAATTCTTTTTTCACCAGCTCAAAGGATGTCTTTGCTTCCAAGGTCCATTTTACCCCTTGCTCCTTTTTTAACATGCTTGTGATATTCCTAAGGAGTTTAGCTAAGTTAGGGATTAACCTTCTCAAAAAGTTAATCTTCCCAATGAAAGATTGCAACTCCTTGATGCTTCGAGGATGAAATATTTGCAATATGGCCTCAATCCTCTTTGTATCTATTCTTATACCCTCCTCAGAAATAATGTGCCCAAGAAGTTTACCTTCTTGGAGACCAAATAGTGTCTTCTTAGGGTTTAAGGATATCCCAAACTTTCTGCATTTCTCGAAAACTTTTCTCAAATGTTCTAAGTGTTCTTCATCTGTTTTTGAAAACACAGTTACATCATCAAGATAGATAATGATGAATAAGCCCAATTCTTTCGAGAATGCTATGTCCATGGCTCTTCGAAAGGTTGCTCCAGCATTCATTAGACCAAAAGGCATTTTCACATACATGAAAGTGCCCCATGGTGTAGTAAAAGTTGTCTTTAATTGATCAGTCGGGTGAACTAAGATTTGATTATACCCTGAATAGCCATCAAGCAAAGAAATTCTTTTAGATCCTACCACCCTTTGTAAAATATGATCCATTTTTGGTAAAGGGTAGTTGTCTTTCAATGAAGCTTTGTTTAAATCTCTAAAATCTATACAAAGCCTGATTTCTCTAGTCTTCTTCCTAACAGACACCAGATTAGATACCCATTCAGAATATCTAATAGGGACAATAATACCAGCATCATACATCTTCATGATTTCCTTCTTGACCAAAGGCAGTTGTACAGGGTTTATTCTGTGCAGTTTCTGTTTGAATGGTTTTTGGTTTTCCTTGAGAGGGATTTTGTGCTGTATTATTTCGGTGTCATAGGACTTAATATCTTCGTAACTCCATGCAAAAACATCAGAATTTTTTTTGAACAACTCTATGTATTTGAGTTTAATGTGAGCTGGCAAAGTTTTAGATAGTTTGATCATCTTCGGTTTAAGTTCACTGCCTATATTGCACTCCTCCACTTCAGTCTCTACAGGCTCCAGTTTTGGTTTATTCGCCACATCGTTAAAATCGAACAATTCTTCCAAAGGTGTTAGACCACTCGGAAAACTTTCATCTTTAGAATGCAGAGTTTGTAATTCTTCTGTTTCTGATTCTGCACTCAATTCTATTTTGTTTCTAAGTTTTCTAGACAATAGGTTAATATTGACAGGTTGAGGAGACGATTCTTCTTCACCAAGGAAGTTTTCTTCGCTGCAGTCTGTATCATAATCTGAGTTCGAACTATACAGTTCGAATTCATTTCTGAGTTGCACGAAGTCTTCTATTTGTTTGTCATTGTCAAACACTTGCCAATATTTTTTGTTATCAGGCACTGCTAGTCTAAATTTTATCGGAGTTGTATTGTCTCCAGTTTCATATGGCGTTAGACATGTCCTGGCCGCAAAGGCTAAATTGTGGGCCGCAACGTTTCTTTTCCTTGGGACAAAACTCAGGTTGGACTCCTCAAATGTTTTCAAAAGATCCATGACATCATTCCGATAGGCTCTAAGTCTGGGGTGATTTGCATTATACTCCCCATTGACTTGCCTAATGATTAACTCAGCATCCCCGTACACATTAATTCTTCTGGCTCCTAATTTCTTCAAGAGATGCAAGCCTAAGAGAAGGGATTCATATTCTGCTATGTTGTTGGAACACTGAAAGTTTAATTTGCATGAAATGAATTCTGTGTGGTTGTTTTCAGTGTTAGTGATCCAAACACCTGCACCAGCATTATTTCTAGTGCATGACCCATCAAAATACATACTCCACAGAGGACTGGTCTTGGTTTCATTACGTTTACTGTCCTTTTCAATTGTCGTGCCTTCTAATTTTTCATGATTAGCGGCACCTGATTGGATTTGTTTTGACTCTTCAGACCTTTCGTTAAGCAGAGTAACACTTTTTTGTGTGTCAAGGTTTAAAAGCGAAGGTCGTACGACTTGTAGCTCACGACCCATATTTGGTTTGCTGTTATTTAAAGGTTCAGCAAACTGTTTCAACAGTTTCGTGGTATTTACCTCCTCCTCTCTATCGGCCATTAATCCTGATAACGTGATTTGTTCACTAAGTGCTTCATCGTTAAACATGATAAAAGAATCAAGGCCTGTACTTACGGAATAGAGAGGAGAGTTTTGAGGTCTGTCTTGACTTGTGACCGTATATTTCATATGAGATTCCCTGTAAAGTCTTCTAGTCTGATTGAAAACAGGGACAGTCGCATACGTCATGTCCATTTGCATACTCCCCTTTAACTTAGCTCCCCAAGATCTTGATAATAACATTCCATACTTTGGGGGCACATCAGCCACAACAATGTCCATGAGTAAGAATTTGGTTGGGATCTAGGCTAAGTTAACACAGAGGTCTTTGATCAATCCTAGACATTTTACTCTACTTGAATCAAAGGAGTAAAGGTCTTTGTAAGTTCTGGTGATTTCTAGCCTGAGGCTCTCCATCACAGCTTTAGGCATTAAATTATGAGAAGCCCCGGAATCATGCATAGCGTTGTGCAAAATTTTGTCATGAACGTTTAAACTTACGTAGAAAGGAGGAACAGGTCCCTCTTGGTATCTACCTTCAATCTTTGGACCAAAAATAAGCTCGGGCTGGTCATCACTAAGATTGACTGTATCTCCATTTTCCTCTATATTTAAAGCCTTCAAAATTTGAGTTCTATATACGTGTTGGGCAGCTAACTCAGTTAAGGGAACAGAGATTTTAATCTTGGAAATTTTCTGTTCCAGGTTGAAAGGAATTTGATTCTTTGAAGTGCTGGTTTCAGCCTTGTTAGCTGTCACTTTATCAGCAACAATAGCTTGCTGATTTGTTTTATTTACACTTGACATAACGGTTGTAATAGGAGTACTAGCTGAAGTGTTAGTACTGCCAGAGTCTGCACTCTGTTTTTCAGTGTTTTGAGTGCCTTTCCCTTTACCTTTATCAGAATTTACAGCCACCATTTTTTCGTTGTGGTTGACCGTTTTAGGCTTGGTTGACGTGTTGTTTTGTGAAGATTTGTCAGAGGTTTTGGTGTTGGGGGTTTGTTGACTGGTTTTGCTTCTAAGGTCATATTCTCTTTGAGGTTCTATGATGACATTTTCCATGTTTTGATAATGATTTTCATCGTCATCTCTTATGTCATCGTGAGGTGTGTATAGACCTTGTTTTTTATCATAATGAATCTCAAAATCATCATCATCGACCTCCAACATTTTGATAGCACCTTCCTCTGTTATTTCGTCTGTTTCCACAACCTCACTTATATAGTTCTGATGAAAGGGAGGAGTGATCTGTTGATCATCTTCCCTAGGTCTATTTGGAGGTTGGTTCCTTCTAACATTCTGATTCTGGTTTTGGTTTCTATTTTGAGGAGCAGTTTGATTTAGGCTCGCTTGTGCTCTCTTAATTATTCTCATTTCTTTCATCATTTCTTCCATCATTCTCTCGATTTTTGAGTTGGAAGTAGAAGGTGTGGACTTCTCTCTAAAATATACTTTCTTCTCGCTCTTCATTCTTGCTCTTTTCTCCATCAAGTTCACTTCCACAGAAAGAGAACCCCTTTGCATGTCTTCAACAGTTGCAAAATCTCTCTCTCTTAGTGAATAGGTCATTTCAGCGTCAAAACCTTCGGGAAATTTGTTTAAAGCTGAACCTTGTGAAGGTTTTAGTTCTGGGGAAAGTGTGTTGTATACACTGTTGAATCTGGTGCAGTAGGCTTGCACACTTTCCCCTGGGTTCCTATGGAGATTGTTGTAATCAGCAAGAACTTGGAGAGGGTTCTTCCTTACTTCCCACTTGTTTAAGAATGTTTGATGGAAGCATTGGAGATGATTTATACTACGGGGGGCTAATCCTTTAAACCATTTTCTTACTTCTCCCCCTAAGCTTTGAGCAAATAATTTGAGCTTGACAGAATCATCATCAATTCCGTTTCTGTCAAAGTAGTCATTCATCTTATCCACATGTTGTGATGTAGTTATAGCATTGCTAGCATCATACAATGGGATTTTGGACTGATAGTCCTGTGGAAGATTGACTAATGGTACAGGAAGGACTAAGGGAGCATACCATGCTGCCATGATAGGTGGTGGGGGTGGATTGACAAGAGGAGGTGTGGGCTGAAGTGGAGTCGTTTGAACAGTGGATGAAGGATGAACAGAAGTTGATGGAACAACAGTAGATTGCTGAGCTGATCTCGGATGAGAAACACCTAAGTTAAGAAGAAAATGTAAATCAGGAGGTGTTGTCTCTCTTCTACCAAAATGTTTACTTGTTTTAGGAGATGAAAGTGAAGACTCAGAATCTAGCTGGTCTAAATCACCAAATGACCTAGTCCTGAAGGGATTAACTAAGTCAGCTTGTGATTGTTGCAGAGCCGAAAGATTTTCAGGGACTAAATTAGCTCTCAAGGGTGATCTGAAAACAGTTGATAATTTAACCTTAGGAGACTTCCAAAGGATACTTTCTGGGTCATCAACTATCTCAGGTGGATTAGGGTCAGGATGGGCTCTAGTGTGAATCTTTCTAGAAGCCACTATGCTGTGTTTTAGACCCAAATAATCAGAAAAGTTAAATCAAATATGACAATCTTTGAGAGGTTTAACTGATCTGTTTGTACAAAATCTTAATCCTACAGTCCTGTAACTGGATTTGAATGATGTTGAAATGACAAGGGTTCTTCCCAGTGGAGTCTTAAGTTCTGTTCAGAATGGTGGAGTCGCCAGGTGGAAAGTTTAGAATGTTTTCAAGGAGGTACACTGTCCACCACAGTGCTCGTGAAATATCCCTTTTCAAGGATGTCCCAAAACACAACAAACTCTAACCAGAGATCGACTGGGAGGGCATTCACCAGATATTTCACCTCTAAAGAGGATGAGATCCGAATGCTATCTGGCCCTTTCCAGACTCTGTCTAAGAGTATAGGGTAAAACACAAGCAAAAGGTAAGTGAAATGTAAAAGTAGGTGTTTTACTACCAGTCTGACATGTTTTTGGTATTTTTCTAAGTTATTTTTTTGTTGTGTGGTTTCTAAGAATATCCTAACTCTGTTTCAAAACTTAGCTAAGGTTATGAGACAAAGACAGACTACTATTATGGCTAAGCTAGCTATTTTTTCAAGGTTATATGAAGCCTTATTAGAATCCTAGGGTTGACCTAGTTTGTCACTGATTCAAACAAGTTTCATCATGATTACCATTTCTGTGGTAGTGCTTGAAAAGGTTGCTTCTGACTCACAAGGTATTCTTGAATCAAGGGTATTCTGAGGTCTCTAAAAGGTGTTTAAAATACTCAGTTCCCCAGCGGAGTCGCCAGAAATGTTAGCTGGTGGCTCCAGCTGGTTAATAAAGCTAATGCTCTATGAACCAAATCTCTGAATATCATATAATTATCCTTAAAAACTTTTGGGTTCGTATTCCCCAGTGGAGTTGCCAGAAATGTTAGGTCTCTGTAATAAGCAAGATTGGAAAAAGTCCGATCACAGAGTTAGCATCATTTCAACCAACTTTGGGATTCTAGGATCTAGCCCTCCTGAATCCGGAGAGGGATCTCTCTAATATGTACAAAGATGGATTTGTCTTTGAAGTTCGGGGTAATGATATTAGGCTAGTTATGAAGGCCAAGGGTTTTGTTTTGTTTTGGATGGTTGAGCAAGAAATGTTACTTGAGGGGAAAGTTCTAAGTGCAAAAGTTTCAAAAGTGAGAAGTTGCAAGCATATAGAATAGCTTTGGCTGATAGATAGATATACCGCTGGTTTTTAGTCCATTGGGCTATGGAGTCATATCTGGGCTTTAATTGAACAACAACATCAAGTGTGATCCAAGGGGCAAGTCATCTATACCACAAGATTATTGAGATTTAAATGATGGAATGGAAACAATAAAGTGTTGAAGGGGTGGAAACTGATAATAATTTCTCAAAGGATTTATAGTCAGTCCAAACAAGAAAAGCCTCTTAAGTAACTATTTAAAACCAACCAAGTGCAGAGCTAACCATTGACTACTTCGGCAAGTCTGTATTCAAGCAGCTTAATTGACAAACAATCCAGTAATTCACATAATTACCTTCAGAAAGTATGAAAACATATAAGAGAAACAAAGTGTAACTTAAGATCAGATAAAGTACTTTTAAACCTAGTCTGCTTTCAGTCAACACCAAGGGAAATTTTCAGAATCTGCCTTTGGAGAAAAGGATCTAGGAATCAGGGAAAACCATATCTTCTCTAGTCTAACTTTAATAGCAAATAATGGAAATCACATTCAAGAACAATGTTTAAGCAAGCAGAAGGACGAGGGAACGCCAACATTCCTAACTGTTTAAACTGTATTAAATCATTCTTGAATAAACAAACTTGAGGAAAACATTAAGATAAATATTTCTCAGCCAGAGAAGGTTACTGATATACAACAGATCCTAACCCTGTTTAAACTATTCTTTACAACAGAATATGAACAATATGGCAAACATAGAAGGAAAACAATAATAAAGGGAGGAGCACTTCACCAGTGATATAGAACAGAATCCCAAGAAACAGCTTTTATATTGATGTCAAACCAGTTACAATCTTTAGGTCCAATGTTTCAGTTCAGCAATCATCTTCACTAATCAACCTAACTAATTTATTACAAGCAGAGCTCCAAGGGCCAATGAACACTATTTACAATCAGAAGTTTAGGCTCAAATGTATTTCAAAGCTCTGTAAGCAACTCAACCAACAATTTCTCATCTTCTTCTGAGGTATTTATAGAAGAATGAGGAGGTGATCTGAGAAAAGATCTCTCAGGGTAATTAATACAGGTTCAAGACTTCTCGGCCTTTTGAGGGGCTCGATGGAGAAGTGAACAGGTGGACTACTGTATTAATTTTTACAATTATGAATTTAAAACTCGATGGGAGTCTTATTTGACTTTGAGGCTCTGTGTGCTGTGTGGAGTAACTCTGCAGATATTTCTACATTGATTTCCTTGCAGAAGTAACTCCCTGGCTGCGCTGGAGGCAAATATCTGATTTTCTTCATTAACTTCGGCCTCTACTTTTGAAAGGTTTGAGGCAACAGGTGGCTTTGTGGTAGCTGAGGAATCAATTTGCCTCAAATGCAGCGGTGGAGGTCTTTTATGCCTATCAAATACTTATGATTTTCTTAAATTGTGTCTTAATTCAAGGAATTAGGTTTTTGATAAGCATTCGTAGCCATAATTCCCCAAATCTGTCTTCAACCTTCTGTCCCTCTGCGCTCTGTTCTTTAAACTTATACTCTTTTAAAATCACGTTAAAACGCAGTGTCTTGTCAATGTGCAGAGCTGCACAGGGCTTTGTATGGTATCGGCGCCCATGGAACGTCGATCAAACATTCAAATGAAACCCTGCGAATGGTTCTTTTCATAGGCCGAAGGCATGGGAATCGTCATTCCCAACTCCTGGCTTTTCTTCAATAAACGACGGAGACCCTTTAAAACCTTCACAAAACATAAAATAAATAAAGAAATCCTGCGTTTTTTAGGTTTAAACTGCTTCAGATGGCGGGGAAAGGAGCGTAGCCGTTGGATGAAAGCATCCAACGGTGGAGATCTGCCCAAAATGTCAAAAGGAGATCGGGGAGAAGAAATAAGGTGAGGCGATTTTGGGCCGTCCGATCCGGACACGTGGACAGTCCGGATTCAATCGGGGGATCGCAATCGGGGGATTGAACAAAAGGGTGCGATTGAATCACGCGACACGATTATGTGCGGACTGTTGATCTAAAGCTCAGATCAACGGTGGGAAATTGAATCGGGGAATGGTTGATCGGCGGAAATAACAAATGGACGTGATTCAAGAGTCGCGATGTGATGGAAAGCTCCGACGCGATGGAGCGATGGCCGTTCGATCTGAGGGTCAGATCAACGGCGGGGAGCTAATCGGAGGAATCACAATTTGAGGTTGAGAAAGGTGTGATGCGATTGCGCAAGTGGAAGAAAGGCCGATGCGATTGAGCATTGGCTGTTTGATCGGTCAGTGATCAACGGTGGGGATGAAGTAGGGGGAAAACCCTTTTATATATATAAAAACCAAAGTTTTCAATACAAAACAAGGTTTAATGGATCGGGGGCGAAATATTTATATGTAAAGGGAAAAGGCGCCCGATTGTGGGGCCGTGGGGTATATGAAACGTGATATGGCCGGGGCTTTACATATTCAAAAGATCCAATCGCAATCGGGCCATCGGGCCGGGTCTTTCAATCTACCCATTTGAATTCTCCGATGGCGATTGCGCGATTGGTCTTTTTGATCAACCCATTTAGATATTTTCAACATGTGACTTAAAGTTTTTAAGTTAAAACTTTGGGTAAATGGGTTTTGGGTTTTTACAAAGAAAATAACGATGGGGAGTGAAATATATATAGGGGTTTAAGCGCATGAGGCGGGCTTTACGGTTATATGAAAAACAATGAAATCGTGGGTTTCAGATACAAAGGCTAATCGCCATCGGAGTTTCCGGAACATGGTTTTTAAGACTTGCGCACTTGTTTCTTTCTGACGCGATTAGCACTTGGGTTTGTAACACTTGGTTTTTCAAAAGCAACACGAGACCAGGAGTTATATCAAAAGGGAGTCGATCGCATCGGAGTTTTTCGTGTAATGAAATATATGCGTTCATTTGGTTTACTCCGATGCCGATAAATGCCAATGGGACTAGCGCCTGGTTTCGGGGAAAGGGCATGTGGGGGGAAGTGGTTTAGGACTTGGTCCAAGGGGCTTAAGTCCATAAAAAATAAAACTTTGTTTTTTTTATGAAGTTCCTTATAGTTTTCAAAGGAATGGGGAGTTTCGGAATAGTCAAAAAATGGGTTTTTAACTATGGATAAGTGATTTTCATAAATGGATGAAGAAGACTTATGAAAATAAGGGAGTTTTTGTGGAGAAAATGGGGAGCAAATGAAGGTTTGAGAAAGGGGAAAGTGAAGGTTTTTTTAGCAGTCTTTCACTTGGAATCAACAGAAGTTTCTGAGTATAAAACGAAAATAGTAATGAAGAATTTTGGACAGAGGCACGAGGCCTTCAAGGAGCCTTCAAGAGCCAACAATTTTTAGTGATAATCTTTGTTCCTTGGAGGCTCAAAAAGTCTTAGCCACCTTTTGGTATAACAAAATATTATAGGTGGCTAACAATATCCATTATTTTTACCTGTTGGGAAATCTTTTTGGCTCTTCATTTATTAGCAAAATGACCTTCTTTACCACAAATGAAGCATCTGGTATTTTTAGAAGGTTTAGCACGTCTCCTAAGGACCACACGTTGTCTTCTTGCTTTCCTTATTGGAGAATACTTCTTCCTTCTTGGAACATACTTGGTTGGGAGACAATGACAATGCTTGGAAGTAGCTTTCTTCTTAGATTTCTTGTGACAACCAAAATCATAAGTTTCAACAAAGTTATTGCATAGCTTTGTACTGAAATGCATTTGCTTTTTGAAATTCTTTTTGGCTTTTTCTGCTGCACATTCATTCTGTAATACAGTGATTATGAGTTGTTGCAAGGCTGCAAAAGACATGGTTTCGATCTGAATATTATTTGCTTGAATATATTGATTTATTAGATCTAGAATTTTTCCTGGCATAGAAGCTACATAATATCTTAAATAAGCAACATTATGAGGCTCTGTTGCTTGATACAAAAGTTTTTGCATCACACAATAATACTCGTGTAGATGATCTATGTTGCATAATCTCTGAGATAAAAATAATTGAGAATGGTGAGCTGAATCAACAGGAACTGATCCCACAAATTCATGGATTAAAGAATCAAAAATTGCTTTGAGAGGATCTTCTCCATTCTCAAGAATTTCGGTTTTCTCTTCATCAGATAGTTTTTCCCACCATTGTTTAGGACTCTAGTGAAGGACCAAACCATTTGAGTAACTATGTCAGACCATCTAGCTTTTGTTTTTGCTTTCCTTTATAATGCCCAAGCATGTAAGTGATGAAAAGTGGTTATAACTTCTGCATATGATAAGCAATCAATATTGACCAACAGGCTATTACGAAATTCCTTTGAAATTAGGATTCTCCATCCTAGTAGATATATTTTCTAGATTTCCTCTATATCTAGAAAATGGACTGGAGGCTGTAGTTGCATGAGTTGTACATGTATTTGGGCTTTTGTTTCCTTTATGGGAGAAAAAGAAAGATTCATCGTGATCTCTCTTATTGCTTGATTCACCAGTTGTTTTTTCTCCTGGTGTCCTTTCATGAACCTCTTCTGTTTGCTGAGGACCAAATAATGCCAAGATCTCAGGCATAGGATTTGAAGATTACTCCAAAAGACTTTGGAGACTAACATAATTTTTTTGCAGAACCAGTGGTTGGATTGGAGGAAACATTTTCAGTCGATCTTTCATTAAATCAGTCTTTTCTCTGGCTAGCTTAATTCCCAATTTTACCTTTTCAAAATCAATATTTTGTACCATTTCTATCCCTTTGAAAAGAAAGCTTCTAAGTTGGTTAGAACTTGAAGAACTTTGAAATTGTAGTCTAGAGCTAGCTTGGTCAACATCTCTATACTTTGGAGGAGATGGAGACTTTTGAAGTACTGATGTTAAATGATCTAATGACTTAGAAATAATACCCATATTGGACTGTATATCATTCAATGTCTGTTTATGCTCATTTTGAACCCCTAGGTTCTCATTATAACCAATATGCATCTTCCTTATGTGTTCTTTAATTTCCAACACATCTTTGGCTATATCATCTATATTTTGGAGCATACAAACTATCTGATAATTTGTATAATTCTGCATTTTTTCAGATCGCTTGATTCGAGATCTGATAAATTTCTCATTTGTATCCACTGAGAGTCAGACTTCATTGTGCCATTTTTAAATGTTCTTCTAGCATTGCCTGGTTCTAGATGCCTTTCTTGTATTCTTGCTACAATATCATTTTGGGCTCTGGGAAGAGTAAAACACTTGATTTCAAGTAGCATCAACTTAACACATTCCTGACAATTATGGTGTTGACCTTTGTGTTCAGGAGAAGAATGCTTTTCTATTTGGAACTTAGAACTTGAACTAGAAGTGGATGGTGTGGATATGCAGAATTGACAATCATTAGGTCAGGCAAAGAGAGAATGGAGAGGAGGCATTCTTGGCTGAAGAATTTGATGAGAAGGGGGAACTAATACTGAGTTTGAAGTGAAGAACGAGGTATGGTACGCGTCAAATGGACATCGTATGCCAAAGTTACGTCCCCGGGAAGTTGAAACACCAATTTACCCAAACGGGGTCCATAGTTTTGGCGCTTCATCTCCTAGGGTTAGGGTTTTGGCTGTTTAGGATTTCCCATTGTTTCTAAATAATAAATAGGCCCTTGAGCCTCATTGTAACTCAATTCAGAGGCCTGTAGCCGCCACATCTCTTCTCAGAGATAGCTACCAGTGCCCTAGCTAGTTTTATTTCCATTTTGTCTGTAAGAAAATTTCAGTTCTTCGATATTAATGAAATGAAGTGTTATCTCCGCCGCATCTTTGTATTTATAGTTATATTTTTATTCTGTTGTGTTCCTGCATAAATCCGGATCATGGTAAATGGCGACAGTTGCGATTAAGGGGGGTGTTAGAAAATTAATCTCAACCACCGCGTTTAATTTTGTGACAACAACCATACCTCAAGTAAATGTTTTACAGGTGCAGATTTATTTTACCCATTCCACAACATATTAAACTATTAAAGTAAAATGGGAATTTAATGAAGGGTTGGAAGAAATATATGGTTAAACATTTATTCCGCAAGTTATAACTTCACTCAAAGTTCGGAAAAATCAAAGTCTTTCATCCTATGTTTTAAATATTAGTCTTGTCATGTATTAATGTATTAGAAATGCATGTTTTGAATTAATATGCATGTAGAATTATTATGTATTGTGGCGGAAGTAAGTGTGGAAAGACAAAAAGAGAAAATATGGAGTAAATTTTGCTGGGGGCCTGAAAACAGTTTGTTACAGATTTTACTATATATTACTCTTGGTGAATGTAAATCTGTAATGTTTTACTCATGAAGGAACCACAACCTCCATATAAATGTATTTTGTTTTTGTTTTATAATTATAATCTAAAGTTTATGAATGTATTTCCTTTTTGTTTTAAAATTATAATCTAAAGTTTGTCCCGAGAATGATCTGGAAATTAAGAGGAAAACTCATATGATTGTCTCAATTAAGATCAGATCTCTCCACAACCATGTGTGTATCGAGTAAGCATCCTCTTTTTTTTAATATTTTAACACCTCTAGCGTTGTTCAAGAGGGAATTAATGGAATTCACCTCCTCACAAATGAATTCAAAATCATCTTTGAAGTCAATAACCAAGGATACCTCTTGAAATAGTTTATCAGCTAGCATTGAAGCCATTTTTTCTGCAAGCGTCGTAATAACTGCTTGTTCCATCTCTGGTCTTCCAAATCACAACTTTTGCAAGAAAACCCATGCACAGAAATCAGAGCCAAAATAAATAAAAAAAATGTTATTCAAAACCATAAGTTTGTTCTACCCTAGTATTGTAATCAATGTTGCAGCATCTTATGAGAGAGAAGACAAGGCATAAGGACTCTGGACTGGATTCAACAACAAAAAAAATCACAATATTCTAGTCTGATAACGATTTTAAGATAACTAGTCTGACCTCTTACACAGAAATCGTTACAGCCACCGATTTCTTTCTCCAATTACAGTCTGCACCCAATGATTTATTCAATTACTAGGAGAATGGCATTCAATTTATGCCCTGATTCTGCTTATTTATCTAAAGCACTTTGCAGCCTCTACAACACTGTTTCCCCACGCTCTCTTTGCCACATCGATTTCCCACCCAGGAGAGCAAAGGAGAGCCAAAAATAGTCTGCTGCAACCCAGCTGTTTCACGCCCTTTTCTCAGCTCTTTCCCGCTTACGGGTCTGTCATTACATTGTAATATCTATCACATTGTAATTTTTTTAACATTTTCCTATTTCTTTTAAGCCTTGACTTAAGAGGGAATCGTGAATCATATGGACTACTCCTAATCAACATTTCAATATATAAATAAATTCAACATTTCTTAACAATTATAAAAAAATATAAATTACATAAAATTTTAATATAATAAATAAATTCAACCTTTTTCAAAATTTATAAAAAAATATAAATCACATAAAATTAAATTATGGAACAAAATTTCAAATGGAATTAATTAAAATAAAAGTAACCAGCCTTTACACTAATGTTACCTTTATTAATAATTCAACAAACATATGACAAGACGGTCCTTTCCCCGCCCCTTTCTCAGACGTGATTACACAACCATCAATATCTAGTTGACTGACAAGGTGGTCAGATTCCAAGGAATGAGACTTGGACTGGTCCCCCTGTAATGCAGATATATCAAAAAGATGTTGACCAACAATAATGGAAGATTCAAGGGATGAGACTTGGATTGTTCAATCTGCCTGTAGATATATAAAAAAGAAATGTGTTGTTGATATATATAAAAAATAATAATAATGGAAGATTCAAGGAATGACACTGGACTTTTCAACCTGCTTGCAGATATACCAAAGAAATGTTAGAAGGACCATAATGGAAGGTTCAAGGAATGAGATTTTGGAGTGTTGAACCTGCCTACAGATTAATCAAATATATGTATTGACTGACCACAATGGAAGATTCAAGGAAGGAGACTTGGACCGTTCAATCTGCCTGCAGCTATATCAAAGAAATTTATAAGTTGGGATAAATTTGGGCACTACTTTGATAGGTGAGTCTTGCAGTCGACTCGAGTGAAAGCTACTTATCATCTGTTGGTATTTCATTTCATCGTTATCCTCTTTAAATTACTTTTTGAAAAACTATAGTTTTAAGTTTTATTTGAAAATTTATTTAAATTAATAATAACTTATAAACTTCATTCTTTATAGAATTTTGGCTTTTGTGATCTATCATAAAATTATGTAGATTTTTTTCAGTAATAATCACATTCAAATGAATGTTGTCAACGTCTTTAAAACCAACTAGTGTGGTTCATCATCAGCACTAGGTGTGAGAGATCAGATCCAGACATTGAGTTTAAATAGATACAGAAATGGCTAAACTAGCGATTAGGATAACTACTAGTTTGACTATGAAATTTAATAATCGCTTGTTCCATTTTAATTAATTTAATTATTTACTTAATTATTAAATAAAATTATAACGGCTAGTTCTATTTAATTAATTTAAAAGTTCAATAAAATATATTTATAAATCTTTATATTTTATTTTATTTTATTTAGTTAATTATTATTATTATTATTGTTGTTATTATTTATTTCTTTATTAATTTCTTATTATGTAATTATTTATTACCTATTATACTTTAGTATTTTTATTTATTTAACTGAATGTAAATTTGTAATCTTATTATTGTAATTTCTCTAATAATATATATATATATATATATATATATATATTATTCTCCTTTCTCTCTCTATATATATACAAAATAGAATCTATTCATTTATTATTATTATTTTTTACCATTAAGAATATAGGGCAGGGATCCAACACTTGCTTATATTCCAGCCGTCATAGGTCTTTTTTCAATTTCTAAGGCCTCTCTTAACTTCCGATGATGGAAATGGTCAATCCTAGCTATGACTAAATTAGCCTTTTCAATGCAGATATGATGGTTAGTCTTTTCCGCATGGTCAGTTAAGGCAGAGGTGCGGGATCTTCCATGCTTAATGTCAGCAGCATGTTCACTGATCCTTTGGTTGATAGATCGACCAGTTCACCAATGTAAGGTGCCCCACAAGAACAAGGAATAATATAGACACCTTTTCCATCTCTAGGGTTCACCAGATCTTTAACCGATTTAAGAGAGTTGCGAATCGTGCTAAGGGGCTTGAAGGAAGAAGAAACCTTATGCTTCTTAAGGATCCTAGCAATCCTATCAGTGGTTCCTTGAATGAAAGGAAGCTTTACATTGCAAGACCACTGATTAGGTTCATTTATATTTTTATTTTTAACTAAAGGACCTCTTTCTGCTTTAAGAAAAGCCTTAAGTCATTGAGACTTACTATAACCATTAAAATATAAAAATTAAAATTATATATATATATATATATATATATATATATATATATATATATATATATATATAAGAATTATTTATCTAAATTCTATTAAGGTTTCTTAGAATCATAAGTTTGAATTGTAAACTTTCCACAATCTAAATACCCCATAGATTCTCGAGGGTGTTAAATGTGTGCTAAATTCATATATGAAATAAAAAAAAATATCAAATAACACAAATTAAAATTGATAGCCAAAAAATAAATTATATATATATATATATATATATATATATATATATTTCATAAAACAAAACAATTTATACATATACAAATATGTTTTTTTATAATCATTTCGTTCGAATTCACTTGTCTTTCAAATATATTTTCTATGGGACTTTCATTTTTAATGCACTTTTGATTTCTATGGTTATTCTCTTCCAATTCCATAAATCACTTTTGGATTTGGAAATTTGTATGTTGCCTTTATTGTTTTCTCTGCTTATACTTAATATATTATCCTTTGAGCTGACAATCCATCATATTCAATCAAATCAAATTTATAACAAAGATTTTTGATTACAATAGGCTACAAATTATCTGAATAAGGTATCTTAGTTATGGTGTGCTAATTCCTCTTTCAGATTTTAAAACCAATGTCTTATATGTGCTTAAGGGTTTAAGTTCTCTTGCAAGTGATTGAGTCTCATGAGTTATTTTTATGTTATTTTTATGAACAAATTAACATAAAAAAAATACTAAACATCACCAAATAAAAGTACAGTACATGACCATACAACACATCAACACATGGATTTGATGAAGGAGTTCACCCCTCTTGGGCTACATCTCCTTGGCCCAACTTTCATGGCTTAGACCCCTCTATTATGCTCAAATTTGAAAAATGATGTGTTTACAATGCTTTTATGCTCCCAAAACATGCACCAATGAATTTAGAATGCCCAAAAATGGTACCTTAGGCTCCTTCTACTTCTGATTTGGTCGAAAACTCAATGAGTTATGACCTCTAACAATTTGTCCACATTTTCCTCCCTAGATTTAGCTAACTGGAGCTAATTCGGGCTAGTTGGCACCAAAATAGCAGTTTCGCCAAAATTAGCAGACCACCAAACTAATCCGCATTAAATAAATTAACCGGATTTAAAGTTAATTAATTGTGTTTAGTGCTTAATTCGCACTTATGGCTAACATCAGATTAGCTTTAAGTAATGGGGATTAACGATTAATAAATTTTGGATTAACATTTAAACTTCATGCTTAAGGATAAATGCTTAGCGTTCCTCTAGTTGTTTGGAGGTCGAAGTCATATGCTGGGGGTTGGCCCCCACTTCCCTCGCCAGTGCAATGTTTCAAATTCAAATATATGTGGGCAAGTAGTATGGTTAAGATTTGATGCGTAACGTAGGGGGTGGCGTGTGGCACTGACGGGGTGGAGGTCCTGTGTTTGACCCTCGCCGGTCCTTTAGGTCCTTCAACAAAAAATTTACACCACCATCGCGGGGGGGTACGTGGCCCCAGGCCAAGCCACGTACCTCCTCTTCACTGGCCCACACTTCAACCAGTAATAACTTTCCAACCAACACAAATTCGAACCAACTAGATGCTACCACTTGGCAGTCCCACATTTGACAGAAGAAATTGACCAATTTGACCCTGCCCAGTCAACATGCCATGTCAGCAGTACGGACTGTTGACTGGACTCCCTGTCATCATTTTTTTGCATGTTTAGCAAAATGAACAAAACTCCTTTCTCGGAGCATACTGAGCCCATTTCGCACAAAACAAGTTGCATCAGATTCAAAATGACAAGCACTACAGATCGTTGAGGTTTTGCGTCATTCTAAGAACTTTATTTTTTTAGCATAATTCTGAGCACCTGATCATTCCTTCCCACTAGAAGCCTTTTGGACCCCAAAATATCTTTCATTAATAAACATGTGGATGAGGGTACAGTTCCCTCACCCTTCTAGTCTCAATCCACCGTGCCCAATTTCAAAAATTTGAGCTTTTCTTAAAAACTAAAAATTTTCCTCGATTCTAGAGACCTTGTCTAGCTGTTGTAGACACCATGATGTTGAAATTTCCCATAATTTGCAGAACAAAAATCTGTCCTTGAAGAAACAAACTTGTTTCCACCTCGGTCGTCAATCAAAGGAAACTTGAACAACTTCAATTTCTTCTCACCTTGAAAACTTTCGACATGCCGATTTTTAGCTTGTCTTGCCTTGTACTTGTGTCAACTTTTGACCAAGTGTTTTCGCCATTTCCATGTACCATTTTGAAACAAAAAATAAGTACTTGTGGAACCTATGCCTTCTTTGTCAAATTGTTTTGGCACTCTCTCTTTGACCTTTTCATTCTCTTGCACCAACATCTTGTTTCCATCACTATTCAACACTGATGTGGACTGCTGCAAATCTTTCTCTTCTTGTTTACCTCTTTTCAAAGGGAACATGTTAGAGCCCTGAAATATCTTATTACAAACATTAACAACTTTAATGAAATCATCTTGCTCATTTGATGCATCTTTTTGAAAGGTCTCATTCCAAACATCACTATGCTTGAACATTAACAAATCCAAATTTTAAATTGCATTCATTATTCTCTTCATTTCTCCTGCATGTATACGGGACAAACTCCTCGTCTTCTTATGCGCTCTAAATATGTAATAAATTCCATTCTTGAACAAGTGGTACTTATTCTCATGACAATGAAATACTGCCCTTCGATCATAAAGATAAGGGCTTCCCAAAACAATACCTGAAATCTCAAGCAAAACTTCATCAAGTTCAACTTCTTCAAGAAAGTTTGAATTGATTGCAAACCTTAGGATGCACTTCCTTGTTACCTGCAAGTTTGCATTCTTTCATATCCAGCATAAAGGATAAGGTCTTGGATGTGTAAGAGTTTCTAGATTTAACCTCTTAAATAAGTCTTCAAAAATCAAATTAGCTAGAGAACCACTATAAAATAGTGTGTCTATTTTGGTATGCTTTGAAACAACACTAATATGAAAGAGTTAAATCCTTGTATCATCATCTTGAGTTACATTTGAATAACTTGAAGAAATAGTGCTTGCTATGTTCTTATCTTTCAAACCCATTGTTGTAATCTTGGTTTCATCTCCTAAATCTAAACCTAAGTCATGTTCAATGGTTGCATTTTTTTTCCCCTTCTCTTTGGTTTTAAGTTTGTTTTACTTCAACTCTGGATGGAGTTTCCAACAATGGTCTTCATCATGGCCATTTTTTGAACAATGTTTACATGCGAGTTTCTCTTTCTCTATTTTAATAGAACCATTTTTATTTCCTCTTACATTAAACTTACCCTTTCCTTTACCTTCATACTCAAGGAAACTATCACTTTTTTGATCTGCACTATGTTTCCCTTTTGCTTCTAGATGTGTGGCTTGAACACAAACCTCATCTAAGTTTGTGTGATTGAACAAGAAAATATCATGTCTAAGATAGTTGTGCAAACCCCGAATATACTTTAAAAAAGTTTCTTGAGAAGACAAATTGACACCCAAAATGAGATCTCTTCTCATAAATTCATGAGTGTAATATTGCACACTTTGACATTTCAATTGTTTAAAATTATGCCAGTACATGATGGATTTTTTCATGTAATATAAAGGGTAAAATTTCCTTTTAATGGAATCAATAAAATTAGACCAAGACATTGAAATATAACCATGGTTTTTAATATCATCTTGTGTCCTTGCTTCCCACCATAAGAGTGTTGCACCCTCCATCCTCAAGGAAGCCAATTGAATCTTTATGTCATCCTCTTGAAGGTTTTGAATTCTGCAATAAACCTCCAATTGATGAATCTAATTATCCAACTTTTATGCATTCACTTTTCCTTTATACATTGGTAGCTCAAATTGACATCAAGTTTAAGTAAGGGTGATTTACCAGTTCCTTTTGAAGTATGTGGATGGACAGATTAAAAGGATATGGGAGTGGAAGATGATGGAGAGGAAGATGGAGATGGTGGCGAGGATGATGGTGGAGTGGATGGTGGTTTCCTACCATCTCCATGGCCTCCTCCTCTTGGAGAACCCTCTCCTCTTAGAGGCCTAGAACTTTCTCCTTGCACCCTTAAATTCCTCTCCTCATAGAGGACCTTAACCATCTTAGTCATATCAAAAAATGGCTTTCTAAATGTTCTATCATATTCTGTCATGGTAGGTTCTCCTTCATGAGACATGCTCACTGAAGACTCAACTTCAACTTGAGGATGTGTTGGTGTTGAAGACTTTGGAAACCTTTCCCTTCTTCCTCTTGACCCAACTGCAGGGCTTTCAACTAGCTTCCCTTCTCCTCTTTCGAGTTTTAACCTTGTAAGCATGACACAAACTTGCCAAAAATTAGATCCCTTCTTTCACAACAAACATAAAGATATGATACCAAAAGTGATCTGAATAAGGTATGTTAGTTACGTCGTGCTAATTCCTCTTTTAGATTTTGAAACCAATGTCTTATATGTGCTTAAGGGTCAATTTCTCTTGCAAATGATTGAGTCTCATGAGTGATTTTTATGTTATTTTTATGAACAAGTTAACAATAAAAAAAATACTGAACAACAGAAAATAAAAGTACAGTACATCACCATACAACACATCAACACATGGATTTGATGAAGGAGTTCACCCCTCCTGGGATACATCTCCTTGGTCTAGCTTCCATGGCTTGAGACTCTCTATTATGCTCAAATTTTTAAAATGATGTGTTTACAATTCTTTTCTGCTCCTGAAACCTACACCAATGAGTTCAGAATGCCCAAAAATGGTACCTTAGGCTCTTTCTGATCCTGATTTTGTAGAAATTTGATAACTGATATGTTATACACCGATATTCTCCTAATCACACACTATTTTAACTTCATGCACAATACAAAATCTCTTCTACCATTGATAATTAATTGCAGAAAAAAAAACAATCGCATGCGCACATTAAAACCATAAACAATCACACATATGAACACAATATTTTATGGGAAAGCTTAAAGATGAAAACCTCCAACTATATATATATTATATGTCATAGAGATCATGTAACAATCATTATACAAAGCTCCTCACAAAGCTCTCAGTACAATCTCCAATTGTTACACACTAATCAAGCCCGATCTAGAAAATCACATGCTCCAATCTCTGCCACCTGATAGCCTGCCTCTACTGCATAATCACTGCTAAAGAATGGCTCTGAATGAACTCGAATTGGTCCAGCCTTACTCACGCGATCCTCTTTGGCATCTCCAATCACTGTTTGTTGCAAATCATGCAACACTATAGTCACAACTGATAGTCACACTGCTCTTTCACCTACCTCTTCACTGGTCTCCACTGAAACTGTCCATGCACTGTAGTTAACTGATGTATTATTTAGTTTATTAATGAGTTAATAATTAGTGAATTAATTCACACCACTCTCACTAGTGTATCAATCAGTTAGACTAGATACAACTAGCTCAACTATGTTTAACTCAGTTAAATTGAATACAACTCCATCAACTCCCTCAATAACTCCACCAAACTATGTCACATGAGTTCTAATTGAAGTATCCATGCAATAGCTCCACTTAACCCTCAGGAATAGCGTAATTCCTTCTGTCAGCTCCTGTGCCACATCTGTGCACTTAACTGAAGTGCTCCAAGAGAATAAGATAATGTTTATAGTCCAAATATTATTAAGAGCTAATAATATTCGACATATCTATTTTTTAGACTGGCAATCTAAAAATAGATTCCGCCCAATATGTCTAAAAATAGAAGTCCATCTATTTTTCCAACTTGACCAACCATCCACAAATAGCATCCTGCAATTCATAGAATATGATCGACATGTCTAAAAATAGACATAGTCTAAAAATAGACTTGCGCCAAAAATAGCCTTCGAGCCCACTTAGTGAAGGCGACTTCTTTCCACTAAGATCATCATCTTTTTTCAATCTCAACACTCCCTCTCAACAATATAAGGATTATCTGCCACCCCTATCCTGCCCTTGTGGTATTCGAATTTGCTCCTGGTGAGCGCCTTCGTCAAGATATCAGCATCCTGATCCTCCGTGGGAATGTATGAAAGTAACATGATCTTCCGCTGCACACAATCTCTGATATGATGATACCGAATGTCAATGTGTTTAGACCTATTATGAAATATTGGATTAACCGAGAGTTTAATGCAACTCTGATTATCACAATAAATCACAGTAGGATCTAAGTGTGAACCGAACAACCCGACCAGGATCTTCCTCATCCATATAGCCTCGCATGTAGCCAAAATTGCTGCCATATACTCGGCCTCTGTTGAACTTAGTGCCACGGATCTCTGCTTCCTGCTGTACCAAGAAATTGCTATCGACCCCATACTAAAAATCCCTCTAGATGTGCTCTTTCTGTCCGTTGGTCTCCCTGCCCAATCTGCATCCGTGAAGCCACACAGCTTCACCTCATCCGATTGTCTGTACCATAATCCATATCCTGATGTGCCTCTGAGATATCTCAATACATGCTTGTCTGCTTTCCAAAAGAGCTTGGTAGGTTTAACCATAGCTTGTGAAAGCTGGTTAACAGCATATCATATGTCGGGTCGTGTATTGACCAGATACATAAGCGATCCCACCAACTGTCGATAAACAGTGGCATCCACTACCTATGTCGATGTAGCATCCTATTTCCTCCAACCACCAGGAAGAGGAGTGTCGATAGGCTTGCAGCCATGCATGTTGAACTTCTCCAGTATCTCTCGGGCATACTTGCCTTGAGACAAAAACAGTCCATCACTACACTGCCAAATTTCCAATCCCAGGAAATAATGAAGGAGGCCCAAGTCCTTCATCTCAAACTCCTTTTCAAGATCAGCCTTGCATGAGTGTATCAACAGTTCATCACCTGTCAAAATAAAATCATCTACATAAAGTACAATGATCAACAACTTACCCTCCACCACAATCTGGTATAGGTTCGGATCTTCATCAATCTTGGAGAATCCAAGTCCGGTGAAATAACTGTCTATCCGTGTGTACCAACCATGAGGTGCTTGTTTCAACCCATACAACGCTCTCTTGAGCCTGCACACATGCGACTCGCTGCTGAAGATATCGAAACCTTCGGGCTGCTCTATGTACACCTCCTCCTCAATCACTCCGTTGAGGAACATAGTCTTCACATCCATCTGATGAATGTGCCACCCCATCTGCGCTGAGAGAGCAAGAATCGTCCGTATGGAAGAATACCTTGCGACAGGTGCAAAGGTTTCCTCATAATCGATCCCCTCAATCTGTGAGAAGTCTCGGGCAACAAATCTTGCCTTGTACTTCTCTACACTCCCGTCAGCTGCTTGATTCACTTTGTAGATGCATCTCGAACCTACCACTGATTTCCCTTCTGGCCTTGGGACAATCTCCCATGCACTGTTTCTGAAAATCGAATCATACTCTTCCACCATGGCATCTACCCATGCGGGATCCTCCGCGCCTTCCTTGAAAGAGGATGGTTTCCGTGAAGATAAACTGCTTACAAGAGCCATGTATCCAAGAGGGCCCGCTAGGGTGATTGTCTCTCGCTCTGCGTCGTGATGTACTGTGCCACAGTCACCGCATCATGAGCCGCTTGCTCTCGCCGTAGTGCCCCTCCGATGGTTGGCGCCGCATGAGTGGTCTTTGCATCTCATGACCTCTCTTGTGGTAGTGGTCGATCCACATCCCGAGGCTCATCCTTAGAAACACGTCAGCCCTCGTCCGCATGCAATTGTGGCCCTCTCTGCTATTACTGCGTTTTCCTCATGAAATTCGACAGTCTCGTCGCACAACAAGCCTTGTGATCAATCGAGGCACACACATGATAGTTGTGGGGCATATCAGTGTACCCCAAAAATATCCCAACCTCTGCAGTTGGCTCTAGCTTCTTCCTGGCATCCTTCGTCACATGAATGTAAACAGGTGAACCAAAAATCCTCAAATAGGAAATATCAGGCTTCTTACTATAAAACGCCTCCTCGGGTGTACTCATGCCAAGTATATGCCAAGTATCCTGTGAGGACAATGGTTTTGCACATAAACCACAGTATTGCATGCCTCAGCCCACAAGTGTATGGGAAGGCCCTGATCATGCAACATCGCCCATGCAGCACCCACGATCATTCTGTTCTTTTTCTCAGAAACCCCATTCTGCTATGGGTTATGAGGCACAATGAGCTCTCTTCGAATTCTTTCTGCATTGCAAAAGTCCCTGAATTCGCCAGAGATGAATTCACCACCATTGCCGTTCCTAAGAGCCTTCACCTGCTTCCTCGATTCTTTCTCAACTAGTGCCTTGAACTCACAGAACTTTGAGTATGTCTCGCTCTTCTTCTGCATGAAGAAGATCCAGCACTTCCGAAAAAAATCATCAACAAATATCACATAGTACCTATGCTTTGTTGTCGAAGCTACTGAGAAAGGTCCACACACGTCTATGTGAATTCTCTCAAGGATCATCGTGGCATGAATATCCTTCTCGTGAAAGGTGGCTTTCACAAAATTTCCCAAAGTACATCCCTTGCACTGATCTGACTGCACAAGTGTACCATTGGGAAGCTCGGTAGAAATCTGTTGCAAAATTTTCAAAGCTCCATGGTGAAGGTGGCCCAATCTCTTATGCCACAGCTCGCCATCATCCCGGCTCACCACTCCTTCTACCTTGCCTGCCATTGCTATGCAGTCATCTATCTGCAATTGATAAAGGTTCTTAACTTGAACCCCTATCCTTCGGTTTTCACTAGTTGCCTTACTGCACAGGAAAGCCTTTCCCTCGCTAAAGACAACATCATATCTCTTTTCTTCTAACATCACCACAGAGATAAGATTCTTCTTCAATCTTGGAACATGCATCACTTCCTTCAATATGAAGGGTTTACCAGACTCCCTCTCAAAGGAAATGGTACCGATACCAGTCGCACTGTATCTACCATCATCGCCCATCTCGATGTGCACTCCAAGATCTTTCTCATCCAGATTAGGAAACAAATCTTTATCTCTGGTCATATGAAAAGATGCACCACTATCAAGAAACCACATTGAACCCATCACACTTGAGACCAAGCATGTGATCAGTGAAAAATCCAGCTCAAACTGCGAGGCTAAGGCCTCTCCAGCTACAGATCCAGCAGCCTGCTTATTTTTCTTCTTCTGTGGACAATTAGTGGCGTAATGTCCGTGTTGGTGACAGTGAAAGCACTTCACCTTGGACATGTCCTGCTTCTTGCCTTTCGCACTGGATTGAGAAGCATTCTTCTTGCTCTTCCCCTTCCTTGCTTTGGCAGCCAAAGAAAAATTTTCTTCATCTGAGTTCTTTGATGAAGAGCCATCCCTGGTACTTCGCCTTATCTCCTCTTGCACAAGATCCGACCAAAGTCGCTCCCATCCTGGCAATTTCTCCCGACCATTGACAGAGTCCTGATAGGAATGCCAACTCTTCGAAAGCCCAAGGAGAGCCAAGCTCACCAATTCCTCGTCATCAACAGTAACCCCCACACTTCCCAGCTCATCCCTGCATTGGATGAACTTCGTGAGGTACTTGGGCATACTGTCGCCTTTCTCCATTTTTATGTTCCTGAGTTTATCCTTGAGCGCCAACTTCCTCTGGTCGCTCTTGATTTGGAATAAGTTTGTCAACGCTTTCCACATCAAGAATGGAGAAGCCTTACCATGAAGGCTGGACACTATGTGATCCTTTACACCTTCCAACAGAATTCTTCGACACTTTGTTGTCTTCTTTTTCCATGCGTCAAGTGCGGCAGCATCGCTAGAAGCAGGTTTTGGAATTTTTGCATCTATGAACTCCTTCAACCCATTGTCATCCAGCACCGCCTCCATCCTGTCCTTCCATGAAATATAATTTGAGATTCCCTCAAGGGCATACTCCAATCGCAATCTGTTGAAAGAAATCTCAACTTTGACACCAAGAAAACACTACTACAAATTCGAATTCCACCAGCACAAAACTCAACCACTTCAATGTTTTGCAATTGCTCCAATGATCAATATCGCTTTGATACCATGTAGAAATTATATAATTAATGCGTTATACATCCAAGACTCTCCTGATCACACACTATTTGACTTCATGCACAATACATAATCTCTTCTACTATTGATCATTAATTGTGGAAATAAAAACAATCGCATGCGCACATTAAAACCATAAACATTCACACATATGAACACAGTATTTTATGGGAAAGCTTAAAGATGAAAACCCCCAACTATCTGTATATTATATGTCATAGAGATCATGTAACAATCATTATACAAATCTCCTCACAAAGCTCTCAGTACAATCTCCAATTGCTACACACTAATCAAGCCCGATCTAGCAAATCACATGCTCCAATCTCTGCCACCTGATAGCCTGCCTCTACTGCGCAATCACTGCTGAAGAATGGATCTGAATGAACTCGAATTGGTCCAGCCTTGCTCACGCAATCCTCATTGGCATCTCCAACCACTGTGTGTTGCAAATCATGCAACACTATAGTCACAACTGATAGTCACATTGCTCTTTCACCTACCTCTTCACTGGTCTCCACTGAAACTGTCCATGCACTGTAGTTAACTGATGTATTATTTAGTTGATTAATGAGTTAATAATTAGTGAATTAATTCACACCACTCTCACTAGTGTATCAATAAGTTAAACTAGATGCAACTAGCTCAACTATGTTTAACTCAGTTAAACTGAACACAACTCCATCAACTACCTCAATAACTCCACCAAACTCTGTCACATGAGTTCTAACTGAAGTATCCATGCAATAGCTCCACTTAACCCTCAAGAATAGCGTAATTCCTTCTGTCAGCTTCTGTGCCACATCTGTGCACTTAACTGAAGTGCTCCAAGAGAATAAGATAATGTTTAGAGTCCAAATATTATTAAGAGCTAATAATATTCAACATATCTATTTTTAGACTGGCAATCTAAAAATAAATTCCGCCCAATATGTCTAAAAATAAGTCCATCTATTTTTCCAACTTGACCAACCATCTACAAATAACATCCTACAACTCATAGAATATGATCGACATGTCCCACAAAAATAGACGTGCGCCAAAAATACTGCGAGCCCACTTGATGAAAGCGACTGCTCCCGATAGCTCATGTCTGTATGATCTCAACACTCCCTCTCAAAAATATAAAAAGAGTTATACGCCACCCCTATCTGCTTATGGTATTTAGATTTTCTAGTGAGTGCCTTCTTCAAGATATCGGCATCCGATCCTCAGGTAGGATAACTGAAAGCTTAACATGATCTTTAGCACATTCTGATATGATGATACTGAATGTTAATGTGTTTATATCTATTATGAGATACTGGATTAACCGAGAGTTTGATGCAACTCTGATTATCACAATATATCACAATAGGATCTAAGTGTGAACCGAACAACTCGACCAAGATCTTCCTCATCCATATAGCCTCGCATGCAGCCAAACTCGCTTCCATATACTTGGCCTCTTCTAAACTGAGTGCCACGGATCTTTGCTTCCTGTTGTACCAAGAAACTGCTGTCGACCTGATACTGAAAATCCCTCCAGATGTTCTCTTTCTATCCGTTGGGCTCCCTGCCCAATCTGCATCCGTGAAGCCACACAGCTTCACCTCATCCGATTGTCTGTACCATAATCCATATCTCGATGTGCCTCTGAGATATCTCAATACATGCTTGCCTGCCTTCCAAAAGAGCTTGGTAGGCTTAACCATAGCTTCTGAAAGCTGGTTAACAACATAGCATATGTTGGGTCGTGTATTGACCAGATACATAAGCGACCCCACCAACTGTCGATAAATAGTGGCATCCACTACCTCTGCCAATGTAGCATCCTCTTTCCTCCAACCACCAGGAAGAGGAGTGTCCATAGGCTTGCAGCCATGCATGTTGAACTTCTCTAGTATCTCCTGGGCATAATTGCCTTGAGACACAAACAATCCATCACTACGCTGCCAAATTTCCAATGCCAGGAAATAATGAAGGAGGCCCAAGTCCTTGATCTCAAACTCCTTTGCAAGATCAACCTTGCATGAGTGTATCAGCAGTTCATCACCTGTCAAAATCAAATCATCTACATAAAGTACAATGATCAACAACTTACCCTCCATCACAATCTGGTATAGGTTCGGATCCGCCTCACTCTTGGAGAATCCAAGTTCGATGAAATAACTGTCTATCCGTGTGTACCAAGCACGAGGTGCTTGTTTCAACCCATACAATGCTCTCTTGAGCCTGCACACATGCGACTCGCTGCCGAAGATCTCAAAACCTTCGGGTTGGTCTATGTACACCTCATCCTCAATCACTCCATTGAGGAACACAGTATTCACATCCATCTAATGAATGTGTCACCCCATCTACGTTGAGAGAGCAAGAATAATTCATATGGAAGAATACCTTGCGACAGGTGCAAAGGTTTCCTCATAATCGATCCCCTCAATCTGTGAGAAGCCTAGGGCAACAAAGATTCTTGCCTTGTAGTTCTCCACACTCCCGTCAGCTGCTTGCTTCACTTTGTAGATCCATCTCGAACCTACCACTTATTTCCCTTCCGGCCTTGGGACAATCTCCCATGCACTATTTCTGACAATCGAATTATACTCTTCCACCATGGCATCTACCCATGCGGGATCCTCCACAGCTTCCTCGAAAGAGGATGGCTCTGTCACGATACACTTTCTCATAAGAGCCATGTATCCAGTATACCGGTCAGGTGACTATCTCTGTCTACGCTGTGATGTAAGTGCTCCATCATCTTCTCTGCATCTTGAGCCAGTTGCTCAGCTTCTGTCGTTCGTTTCCGCCCTCTGATGGTTGGCACTACATGAGTGTTCTATTCCACTCCATGAACCTCCTCTTGTGGCTGATCCACGTCCTGACGCTCATCCTTAGGAACTAATAGCTCCTCATCTGCATGCAAGTGTGGCTCCCTCTCAAGCAAACACTTCATGGCTTTCTCCTCATGAAATTTGATATCCTGTCGCACAACAATCTTGCGACTATCTGGAAAATACACATGATAGTTGTGGATCCACTACAAGAAAAAATCACATTGGTGAGGGACGAAAATGGTCACCATAAGCTCATTGGTGAGGGTCAAAAGAGCCTTCGTCACCAAAAATTGAACGTCACCAAAGGTGGCATCGCCGAAAGTATAGGTGTTGTGGTGACATTCAAGGTCCGTCACCAATAATGATTTAGAGTGACGAATAGTGACCATCACCATTTCATATGAGCAATGGTGACGGAAAATAGCCTCCGTCACCAAAAAAATGAACGTCACCAAAGGTGGCGTCACCGAAAGTATAGTGTTGTGGTGACATTCAAGGTCTGTCACAAATAATGATTTATAGTGACGGATAGTGACCGTCACCATTTCATATGAGCAATGGTGACAAACAATAGCCTCCGTCACCAAAAAACTGAACGTCACCAAAGGTGGCGTCACCGAAAGTATGTGTTGTGGTGACATTCAAGGTCCGTCACGAATATTGATTATAATGACGGATAGTGACCGTCACCATTTCATATGAACAGCAACGATTTTTTGTGATGGACCTTTCATGGTCGTCACTATTGGTGCATATATATGGTGACGTTCATTGACTGTCACCATAAACTCATTGGTGACATCAAGGTCTGTCACAAATATTGACTATAATGACAAACAATGACCCTCACCATTTCATATCAACAACAACGATTTATGGTGACAGACCTTTAATGGTCGTCACTATTGATGCGTATATATGGTGGCGTTCGTTGACCTTCACCATTTCATATTTTGGTGAGGATAAAAAAATGTCACCATAAGCTCATTGGTGATGGTCAAAAGAGCATCCGTCACCAAAAACTGATCTTCGTCATTCCCTATATATGAATATCAGGGCACGATGGAATCGAACCACCAACCTCCTGCTTGTAAAGCAGGTGCTCTTCCATTGAGCTAGCACCCTTTAAAGAATTAGACTTTAAACTAGAAATTGCCCCTAAAGGTGCAAAGATACACCAAAGGAATAAGAACCAAAATAACTGAAAGAATTCAGTGTCCTTGCTCCTATTTTTATTCTACAACACTCTACAAAGTATGATCTTGATTTATGATGTATTTGTGCCGAGTGGTTCTAATTTAATGGTAAATGTTATTCAGATAAAATAAATGGATAACTGAGAGGCCTTACGGGCTAATTTTTAATCCTTACACTAAAATCTCTTAATATTCAAGTCTATGGAACAACTCGTTCAAAGTTCAAACTGAAGTAGATTTTAAATGGAAAGCCTAAAACCAGCTAAGTAGTTTACAAGTTAACATTTTGGATATAGCTTCTGTTCAATTTATATGACAAGTTATGCCATAACCTTGAAACTAATTTTTTAGCTAAAAGACTTTTTTAAGTCAACAATGGCAAAAAAAGATAGTCATGGCAAGCAAAATTCTCTTGTTTTTTCTAATGAGGGTGCATGTAACTTGATAAAGGTTGTATGAGAGTATCAAACCATAAAAAGGTTCACTAAAACATGGAAATGACAAAGTCTGGTTAAGCAACAAAATTTTAGTTGAATATATGAAAAACATCGAGCTAAATGATGTAATTAAACTAAAAGTAACTGTAAAAAAATGAAATTTCCATCATATAACATCTGGTTTGGTTAGTTCTTCAGAAAGAGATAGCGCAATTCCATGATCCAGCTCCTCATCTTGATTATGTAATGGACCATCCTGAACAAAAATGTCCACATACAACAATCAATGTTATTGTATTGGTAAGACTTTTGATATAATCTATCAAAGCATGTACTATGTGTGAGAATAACTGGAAAGCACAACTAGAAATTTGAATCACAACATAACAATATAAAACAACATGCAATAGGAAATGAACAAATCCACAATTTGAGAAATATGAACAATCCATGAACCTATTCTTATATATTGATATAGATAACGAAATAGAAAACTAGATTTATGAAATTCAAGTATCACACAACAATTTCTTGAACAAATCTCAATATGTAAAATAGTATTTTTTGCATTTGGATTTACCTTGCAGAACCTCAGGAAAAAGTTTCCAAAGAAACAAAGAATAAACATAACAACATGGACCTCAGGAGCAATTGTGCAGGGGATAAAATATGAAGGTAAAGCACTAGAGAAGTATTCAAAGCAAATGATGAAAAGCGTATCTAGAAATAACTAAGAACCCTCTGAAGTAAACCACACATTTATCATCGTGACTAGTACACTTGCAAAAAAAGATCAGAATAATTTATGAACTATTCCACCAAAAAGCAGTGATTTTTTCCACTAAAATACAGTTTCAAATTAATCAACTTTGTTAAAGTTATCAGACAGAAGATTGAAGTTTAAAAGACAATACACTGATGAATTAGGGATTACCGTGGCATTAGAGGGCACATGCCAAAATACATTATCATCTCCAAATGCACCCCTACGTAGTGTCCATCTAACACTTTGTGACTTGAACCTTTAAAAGGCTTGCTCAGCCACTTCATCATTCGAGATTTATTCTGAGTACGATGGTACAATGTGACCTGCATGTTCCAAATAACATGAGCCAACAATGGAAACCATAATTAAATTATTAATGCCTTACTAATTTAATCCTAGAAAAGACGAAAAACATGAATCCAAGAAAGAAAATGATAAGGTTCTCGTTAACCAACTATTATATTTACAGATATGGCAGAATTTTTAATTGGTTGTTTCAGAATTTAAAGCATCTTACGTATTCCCTCAAACATATGAAAAGACACTAAAATTACCAAGGTCATATTTCAACATAAATCTTGCAGAAAATCTTTTTCTTTGAAATTTGTGTTTTCATTTGGGTTCGGGTTTGATCCGTTTCGGCTTCAGGTTAAACTTGTGATTAGATTTGGATCAGGTTTGGGCTCAAGTTTGAGGTTCAACTTTGACATTCGCCGAACCTCGGCAAATTTCAATTTTTTTTAGGTTTGCCAAATTCCAAACCTGAAGTTTCAGGTTCGGCAAAAATTGAAAGTGACACACAATTGCACCCTTAGTCATTGAAATCCTAATTTTTTCACCCACAAACGTCAAATTCTGTGTTTTAGGAATCTATCCGAGCTTAAAATGAAATGCGCAGTGGAACACACTTATAATGACCATTCAAAACTGTCACATTTGAAAATGCCCTACGAAACACACCAAACCTGCAATATTCACAAAATATTAAAATACGGCCTTGGAAATATAGTCAGCACAGTATGTTGTATACACTAAATAGATTTGGACAACTATATTCAGGTCAAAGTTGACATCTAATCCACATTTTAAAGTTTAAGAAAAAAAAAGGAAAAATATACTGCATCACAGTCTAGATGAACCTAAGCTTTATCAAAATATCATATACAATTAAGTCACCCATTTACAATTGTAAATATATACAACACATGGCCATCTTGAGAAAATGAATCATTCACCTAGGTCAAAAAAGGAAATTGCATTTTGTCATTTGCCAAGCAAAACAAAGACCAAATATAGTTGCCATTTTCCTGGCCCCCTTGACCAAATAAGCTGTCCAACTAGATCGTATGATGAGGAATTTGCATCCCTGCCATTTTAAGTAAGACACAAAACTGCATGTCTATGTGGGTCAAATGAGCTTCATTCCTAAAATACTACTAGCAAGCCTAGTAAAACATTAAACTGATCCCAAAATCCTACCATCAACCAAGAAAAAGAAGCAACCACAATGAAATGCTTTGGGGTTAAAATGACCAAAAAGACATGAAGGCACTGGTTACTCTTTAAATAAAAAAGGAAATTAAAAGAAAAAAAAGAAAAAAAGAAAAAATGTCACAAAAGAGAGACAAAGAAAAGCCGGGGAACCTAACAGAAATAGAGGAAAAGAAAAATAAGACAAGGAAAAACTGAGTATAACTGATAAAAAGTGAAATAACCGATAATAAAATTTCAACAGATTTCAATAGCAAAAATTAGAAGCACCAGTCAGAGAATGTGAAGCACCACAGAAATTAAGTGACTAGCAAAACATCAATTTTGAAGTTCACACACTGGTTCAAATCCTCTATATCATATTACTTTTGCTTGTCAATTGAAATTCCCAATCTGGTTAAGGCATTTCAAGAAAGTCCAACAGAAGGTAGATAGATGAGCAATTCAAAGCAAAACCAAGACAATTTGACCTTGCAGATTAGAAAAATTTTAAAAATGTAAAATAGATGGTTAAAACCTAAGCGACCACAAACAATAACAAAAAAAGTTTCAAACACAAATAAGATTCCATGTAAATGTAAGCACTGCAAATATTAAATTAAAAGGGGGCAGAAAAGAGTAAAGCTAAACAAGAAAGCTATAAAAAGGGTAAATGGGAAGGCTAACAACAAATCAAAATGTAGCAAAGAAAGACACCAGAAACAAGAAAGCTAACCAAAACATAAAAGCAAAACTAATTAATGATTTTACCAAAATGGCATTCATCCTCAACCAAAATTTAATGCAATTTGTAGCCCCACTAGCCTATTTTTTATCATATCCAGTATCTAACGTTGCTTGATTGTGCTGTGCTGCAACAGGAAGAGCATATTTGCCTTGGAATCCCAAACCTGAATCATAAATAAAGTAATCAGTTGTGTTTCTTTGTATCATGCAACAAAAATCGAACTAAATTAGGATTTATGGATCAAGGAACTTACACTCACCATTCATGTTGATGCCACAGTCCCTGCCAGGTCTGGTTTTAGCTTTTTGTTTACCTCTGAAGTGCTTCCATCTAATTCTGAGGCAAACCTGAGATAAACAGACAATTTACAATCATTTTTCAATTTTACACAAGGAATTGCCCTCAGGTATGCTTCCATATATAATAAAGTTCCAATTAAGACTTGATTTATGAAAAGCACAAAGGCAAGAAACATATATGATCTTGATCATAACATACAAAGCAAACAAATAATACTTTCAGAGACAATCATTGAAATAGAGTTTACCTTGCAGCCCTTTCTTTTTTCTTGTCATCTTCCAAGGAAGCAGATTTCACATCTACTCCAAATCTAGCCAAACGTGCTTTCTTTTCTTCATCATCAGCAGATGAGCACAAAGCAAGTCCAAACCTGTTTAATAATTTGGGCATTATCAGATTCCAATTATTCTGGAGTAAAAAAAATGCATATCATAATTTTGGAAACAAATATTAAGCAAATTAAGCTGATGGTAAATTAGACACACAAGATAAGGAAAATAGCATCATCATAATCTCAGGAATCTGAAGACATAAAATAAATTCCTGAATTTTGGAAGAACAAACCTCTCAGCGCTCGCTTTCCTCTTTTCTTCTTCCGATATTTTTGCTTCTCCTATTCCAGGAGAGGTAGGTTTTGGAGTACCATTTGCTGACTCACCAAATCTGTCAATAAAACATACCCGAAGGTAATTCCTGTCAATTAAGAGATTAAACATATTGACTGATAAGATTGGGGACCATGTGCACTGACCATTCAATACAAAAATTACTTCCATAGCTATTAATCACTTTAAATATTAGCACCAGAACTGACAGTCCACCAAAATTAAAACACCATTATGACCAAACATTGTTTAAAATAAAATACAACATATATTTAACAGAGATGATGAACATTTAAGTTAAACAAACATAAGCCTTGAAAATTCCAGAATCCCTAGAACCTAAATCATACAACAAGATTTTTCCACCAATCCGAAGGGTGGCATTCCAGGACTGCAGCAGTAATTAGTGCCAGAACAAAAAGCTAATCATATATACTATACAGAGATTATCCACTGCACTCCATGCCTTCGAGGACCAACCATTTCTGCTAGCTACAGTATCAGTATGTGTCTTGAGAATGATCTGTCATGATCTGTCGCGCATGAGGTGTTGCCCTCTGACTGAAGAATCAATGTAAACAGGGTTGTCATAGTATCCAAAACGTTACAGGAGCCTCACTGGTTCATGGATAATCCTCACGGCCAAAAACAAATTTTGATAGATTCTCCAATGATATTAACTGATCTCAGAAATTTTACATTGTGATCAGGATTTAGTTATAGAGATCATATGCTATATAGAATTCTAGTTTTGCTCAACACTACCAGTGGTTGCATCACGTTTTGAATGGGTTACATTCTTTCAACGATTGTGATTTGTAACCTTTCCTGTTGGGTTGAAGATCCACATGTGTCCTCGTAGTTGGGAGGTAGTGTGTGGCACTTGCAGAGGCAAGATTGACTCTGATAACCATTACCTTGGAGGAAGATAAATGGTCCAGGATTCATGTTGGGACCTCTCAAGGGAATATCAACTCCAACACTTGTATGACTGATAGTTACTAGACTCTGATAACCATTACTTTAGAGAGAGATAAACAGTCCAGGATTCATGTTGGGACCTCTCAAAGGAATATCAACTCCAACACTTAGTATTCCTGATAAGTCATTGAAGTGGAAGTTGGATTCACAATCACCTCATGGTGCCTTCATAACCAATGCCAAAGTTAATTTGGGCTGCCAGGATATGTAATACATTTTTATTTGGGAACTGAAATAGGTCAACATGGAGTCAAGATCTGAAACACTGATTCACATTTTCTGGAGAAGGAAAATATGGAAGTCAAACTGCCAACCAAAAATGGAAGCTCATAAATAGCCTCAAATTTGTTTTGTCTAGGATTATATAGAAGTCAAACTGCCAACCAAAACTAAAACTGGTAGGTCATGTATAGCATCAAAGGTGGCTTATTTAACTGTTTAATGCCTTCTTAACATTCCAAATTTTTCTACAGTTTCAATAGTTCCAAAAGTATAGTTGGGCATAAATTTGAAAGGAAACATGTCTTACTGGCTCTTGGCCCTCAAGTCTGTGCATGGAGATTGAATTTCAAAGATTGTAGATGAATGAAAATAAAGCTTATGTTGTGTAGTGGCATTATGGCTTCTGTGCGTAAATAATTGATTTGCTTCCAGAATTTGTGCACTGACTATTTGCGATGGTTATCATAGGTGTGGGTCAAGTGAATCTAACTTGAACTGACCAGTAAACTCATATAACCATATAACCTATGATGGAGGTTTAACAAGACCATTTTCAAATTTCAACAATGCTATCATGTCAATCAGGTGATTTTATAGCATTTTCTTATTTAGCTATATTGCACCAACATAACTATTCAAAAAAGGGTTACCACAGCTTTGAATCAAGAGAAGCTACTTAAACTGGACTGGTAAATTCCATGTAAACATAATCTCTGAATGAGGTTCAACAAGACCATTTTCCAATTTCAACCATGCTATCATGTCAATCAGGTGCTTTTATAGCATTTCTTGTACTGCAGAAACATAATGATTCAAAATAGAAATCATCAAAAGGCTTTTTATAACACAGTAAAGCTCAAGGAAAAAAATGCTACCATATATTTCTAGATTTTCAATCAAACATGGTAATAGAAAATTCAGGCTTCAACAAATACTTTGGGTCTTAAAGCTTCATACAATGCACTATAAGCTTATTTATCCAACTTCATTTTTTCTTGAATCAGGTAGTAGTAACACTAAGTTACATTGAGTTGACAAGACAACAGCAAAATTTTAAATTGAGAAACTTCAAAATTTTGCTCACAAACAAGTAACACACATTCCAAGTTATCCTAAGGCCTTGTGCAGCAATTATCCCCAAATTACCCCTTTCTAACAAGAGGCAAACATAAGAAATACAAACTAAAACATGCAAGGTAAATATACTGAATGCTAGATTTTTTGTTAATCTTCACATATCCTGTAGACCTGCATCTCCTAGAAAGCAAGGTTGTCTTACTGTCTATGTAATATTACTTTAGGAAGGTTAACTGACCTTTACTTTATGAATATCCCTTTAGCCTTTATCTATAGAGAAGTCTTTAATACATTTTATTAAATAATCTTTCTTTGTCTAAAATGGATCTGGTTGAAAATTTTCACAGCATGGGTTTTCATCTGGAAGCTGCAAATGGGAATTCTGTTATTGAACAAGATCATTTAACATTCTGGAAGAAGATGAAGTCAAACATACCATAGGAACTGCAAGAATCAACAAATGGGAAACTGATAATCACAGGGATCTTACTTGTAGCATTTTGAGCATTAATGATCAAACGACTCACACCAACAGTGCCAAAACACCAACAGAAGAATGTGGCACATGTGTGTGAAAATAAAGCTGTAACTGTGAGATTTGTCTGAAGGAATTTCACCAAATAAAGAGGAGGTTCCTAATATGTAACCAAGCACAATAATCACTTGGAATTCAAGATATTTAACATTTATGAATATCAAGCTGCCATCTTAAGATATATATGAGGAAATTTTCCCAAATAAAGATGACAACATAAGATGTGATCAATGAGGCAGGCACCAGTTGAGGCACCAATGTACATGCAGTCATCACCTTGATTGCTTTACTAGTCTAATATTATGACAGTCTGGTCACTTCACTTGACAGAGGGCCCAGATTAACCTTGCATAGTCTCCATACTATTGCAAGAGAAGACATGAAAGAAATATTCAAATTTGATAACAAAAAAACAGAGTTTTCTTTCAGCAGGTGGGAACAACAATTTCAAGAAAAAGTTTGCTGATCTGATACAAAAATGAGATTCACTTGCAATTAGAATTTTTGTTGCTAAAATAACAAGGTATAGATGCATTTAATGCAGAAAGCAAGGGCACCACCACAGGAGCATTGGAAAAGGATTTCAGTTGAAAAAGAGGATAAAGAAAATCTGGAAATTTCATTTGTTTCCACTATTTCAGATTCTTCTAGAGGTTCCTAGGCTCCATGGCTGCTACTTAACAAACGTCCCTGTGAACAAAGAAATTCATTTCATTCACCAAAGTTCCAAAGAGTTTTTATCTTGAGTAACAATAGCAATCATAAGTAGTCAGATAAGTATGGAATGACAAAACTAGATTGCCCACCAATTCCCTACATCAAAAGACACTACATTTAGTATGGAATGAAAATAAATGATCTCTTAAGCATCTTAGAATGTCCACACAGGTGTGGCTACATACCAGTAAAAGAGGGCATGCACTTGATGACAAAGTTGTCCAACATATCATGACTGGTTACAACTTAGAATTTGAAGGGATATAATATCTTATAATCAGATCAAACTTGAATTGATTGTCAAGGGGGGTGTGACTTTCGATGGATATTCATAGGTGAATAAATCAATGGAAGTTGAAGACATCGTATGGAATGGCAACAAATGATCTCTTGAGGATCTTCAAATGTCCGCATAGATGTGGCTATACACCGGTAAATGAGGCACACACTTGATGACAAAGTTGTCAAACGTATCATGATTGGTTACAAACTTACAACTTAGAATTTGAAAGGAAATAATGCCTTATAAGCAGATCAAACTTGAATTGATTGTCAATGGGGATGTTACTTTGACAGGTAAATGAGTCAATGGAAGTTGGAAGACATGAGACACATGAAATGAAAATCCAAGTCTACTAATTGTGGCTTAAAGCGCTCGGAGACAATAACAATAACACTATGGGATGAACAAGTTGTAGATAAACCAAAAGTGGTTGACCATTCTCCACTTTGTAGGTCAAGTAAAGCACGTAAAGCTATCCAAAATTAAAGAGTTCTTATGTTATGAGACGATTCCAAGAAATGGAGGCTCTAAAATACCATCAAGCATGAACAACGCCAAGTTGATTCCAAGAAATGGAGGCTCTAAAATGACATCAAGGGTGAAAATTTAATCAGGTAAATAAGTCCATAGGAGTTGAAAACATGAAATCAAGGCAAATCAAAATGAATGATGGTCCAGGTTTAGTAAATGAGCCCTGAAAGATCAAATACCAAGCAACAAGAAGCCATGTATTACAATGTAAAAATCAACAGGATCAACAAAATAGTATATCAACCAATAGTGACCGATCACAATCAATTTGAAGTTCTACTTGAATATGTAAACCTCTAGCCAGAAAGCCTTGAAATATTATGGGCATGCATTCTACATATCACAACCCTTAGTCATGGATGCAAGCCCTTAAAAACCATCATGCAGTTGAATGAAGTATAACTAACTGATGCCAAAAGGTATGTGGCCCTTAACCACACTTCCATATGGCAGGAAAGCTAGATGGAAACACTGTTTAAATTGAAATTCAAAACAGATGGTACCAAGCCTGTTCAGTAACAAAAGAGTTACACCCAAGATAAACAGATTAACTACAACGATAATGTTCTCTCTTTGTAAGGAAGAAATCATTCACTGTTGATGGCAACAGTAGCATTTAACTAATAGGTTGCACTTGGGTCTGGACTCCTCTAGCCAAAAAGATTGAGAGAAGTGTTATCCTCTCCAACCAAGTCCAATTCCTGTAAGAGACTACCCTTGGAATGTGATAAAGGCAGGTTTCTCCAGGATGTACATTTCACCTAAAAAAGCTGGCATAAGAACATATGTGGGCTGGAAGGAATCATCAAAAACATGTTTGGATTCGTCCCTGATGGCAGTATTTGTCCAAGCAAAGGCTTATTCTAGCATATGCATATCGGCTAAAAAATTCACTCAATTAAAAATATTGCCCTCTATGTTAAAACTAGCAATACGACAACAGACACTCTCACTAAGAAACTACGAAGAAATAAGTTTAAAATTCATGCAAAAGTTGTATCCGTTGCAGGAAGTTAATGCTGTGACTTCACAACCAATGTTTCACATTGTGGGACACTTTAGTTTTTGTGAGTCTTAACATATTCTGCGTATCCGAGCAAGTGGAATTGTCCCTACTGGCGTATGTAGCCATTGAATAATCCTCTAGAAATTTGAATGATAAGAAGTTTATGGCTAGAGACTTCATTATAAACTTATTTACTTGTACAACAAGTTTGGAGAAAATGTGACATAATAGAAGCAAACAAAAAGCTATAAATGTGCATATTTAGTGACAAAGCAAACAACAATATCTTCGGCTAAAATATTCAAAATTATTTACTTATATAGCAAGTTTGGAGAAAATGTATCATAATAGAAGCAGACAGAAATCAATAAATGTGCATATTTAGTGACAAAGCAAACAACAATATCTTTGACTGAAATATTCAAAATTTACTGGGATAAATTCAATAAAGTCATTAACTATGGAACAATCGAAAAAAGAGAGTTCGCAAAAATGATAACATATTAAATATTGTTGGATAAAAGCATATCTTAACTGTCCATTTTGTAAAAATATCATTAGGTGATAAAAAAATAAAATTTTCTTGGCCACAAGGCCATCACCAGTGGAAGCAAAGTCGTGCGGAAAGTAGATGATTATATTTCTAATAATATAAGGCTAAAATTTGCCAAGAAACCACAGAAGACCATTATTTTGAGGAAAAACGTATTCCTTGAAACCTTTATTTTGAGAATTCACTTTTATAGGAATTTACACACACATCGTACTACCCAGATTCGGAAAAGTAAATTTTCAACAGTAAATTCAACATGCAAGCCCTTGAAATCCTAAATAAAGCGAACAGAAACAGAAGATGAATATTGAAGAAAACTTAAATGCATACCCTTCGTTAACTACAAAAACCCTAACATAAAATTAACCAGTAGTTGCCTACAAAATCTTTACCTTCACCTTGCTGCTCTCAAATTACGCTTCTCTTCCTCCGACAACTATAACGCCAAGCCAAACCTCTCGGCACGCCGGTGCTTCTTTTCCAAGTCCGACAACTGTAACGGCCTTGCAACGCCAGCGACTCCGTTATGTGCCCTCTCATTTGACAGCTTCTCCATCGATGCCACGACTTCCGTGACGGCAGCGACGGGGTCCACCGACTCTGCCATTATCGAATATTCGCACTTATTGGTGACAGTCTTGAGTTGGGAAGTTTCATCTACAGAAGGTGGTTCCACGTTAACTGCCTCAGATTTTTCTGGTGCATCTTCTGACGGAGGAACCGCCTATTTTACGTCCAACTCAGGGCCCTCGCCTCCGGCATTTTCCGCCAGATCTGAAGAAATTCCCAGGCATTTAGTCGGCGCAGGACCGGGAGCGTCGGGGTTCGAATCCCTCTTAGAAAGTTCATCGCGCAGCTCCTGGATCTTCAATTTCTTCCATTCTTTTGTGATCTTCGATGAATTTTTCGTCGTCGCCATTACGTGAAACCAAAGAATTATGTAATAGAATAAAATGAACCCACAAAAGCCTTCCATTGAAACCCTCAAAGCCTAGTAGTTCGCAGATACAACACAGATTTAAGGTTTTATTGTTGGCCTTTTGAATTTATAGGGATGTTATCAAAGTTGAGCCATAAGCGTCACAATAAGTGGTTTTGGGATGTGGTTTCTGGTTTCCAATGACGGTTAGAGGGACAGATGTTTACCATGATACTTAGGAGATCCTAATTTGACGTTCGTAATCGATAAGCTACATTTATTAGTGGGAAAGGTCACATGTCAAAATGATGTGGTGAGCCAAAATTTTCCCCTTTAATTTTTTTTTCTTTTTTCTTCCATTCCATAGCTTCACAATGATGTTAGTGGAAAAAAAAGGAAGTGTTTCATATATAATAGTTTATTGGTTGTATGATATTTTTTAATTTTGTATTTTTGGTTAAATTTTTTTTTATTATAGTATCATAGTGTTAATAAAATACATTACCACTGCAATAAAATATAGTAATACAGGGTAAGAGTTGGCACAAGCTTTGCTCACTGCAATAAAATATAGTAATACAGGTTTAAGAGTTGGCACAAGTCTTGCTCTGAACAGTAAGAAGCCTAAAGAGGAGCCAAGACAGTTGGTGTTTTTGGTTATTGGCGGTACAAAAAGAGAAAAATTACAAATCTCAAAATTACACATTAAGGAGGGAGATTGGGAGGAAACGCTCGAAGTGCAGCAAAGAGAGCAATGCATTCATGCATATGGTAATCAATGTGTTCCACTCGACTCTCCAAGGTGTGGAGATAGTCATCTGTGCGTTGTTGCTGGTACTAGAGTCCTTCCATAGAGTCCAAGGTCTCATTCGTCACATGCTAGAGGTCGTTGATATAGGCAACCAATTTGTTCATGTCCTCGTACTTATGTTCCCTAAGCATATCAATGTTGATATGTATGTGGTCCAGTTGGGTCGCGATGGACTCCAAGGTGACCGAAGCTTCTACGTGGCCTGGTGAGGGGGTTGGAGACAAGGCCATATCCGTAGCGGAGTGGCGACTCTCAATTGACTCAGAGTCTGAGCTAGGCTCCCCATGTTGTTGGCATTCATCCATGTGTGGCCCAACACCCCCCTATGGGCACGCCCTCTCTATCAAGTCATACTACCAACTCCACCACCACCGGCAGCACCGCCACGAGTTGTGTATTGCTTGACCTGAGAAACACCCCACAAGACACCGAATTAACAATATTGAAATAACACACCATTTACAATTCCAGAGTTGTTGAACATCATTACCCAACTAAGAAGGAGCCCGAAGTCCTAAGCACTAGCACCACAGCGACGAGTAGTGAAGACATAGGAAGACACGCCACAGGCCCCAGGGCCCGCAGAGCTCATACATCCCCAGGAAAGGCACTTGAAGCTGCTCCCTCCATCTGACTGGCGATCTAGTGAAGTGTGCACTAACCAAAGAAGGAGTCAGGTTGAGGAAAAATATGTGTCTGCACCCGACCCACACAGTCCAAGCTAGAGACCAAATAAATCGTTACACTGGACAAAGAAAACGTCCCTCAATCACAAGGGCATGTTGGATGCAGGTGCCAATTCCCCTCCCTTTTGCATTCAACATTCAACAGCCTCGTCATGTTATGCTGCCCCTAGCCACAGCTTGAGCCAGGACGCAAACAAACCACACCTCATTCTCTCCCAGCACTCTCTCCTCATCACCCAACATCTGCGAATGATTTGCGAATGATTTCCTGTTGGTCCCTGTGCGATATTAAACTCAACTCGTGGGGAGCAAGGTGTGGGTTCCAAATCCCATTTATTGCATTTGTGTGGTGCATGGAGGCCCCTTCGGCTCCACAATCCAATGCACTGCCAACTGGCCCCTTAAATGATCACCCCCATCAGGGGTTTTAATTTTGTTCTTTAAGTAATATTTATAATAAATTTCTTTGAAGAAGAAAGGATGATATCCAATTTTAAAATCACTATACAAATAGTTTAATGGGTTATATGATATTTGAATGGAGGCTTATGTGAGTAGAATTATGTAGAGATTTGTCTTATGAATCCATCACATAAATCTTATAGATTCTTAATGAGTTTTGAACCAGCTAATATAGTTCCTCTTCACCAAAATTAGTAGGTTATATGATTTTTTCAAAAAACTTTCAGTTAAAATCACAGGAGAATGAACTTTGTCGAGGCGTTTCGAACCAGCAAGTGTGGCTCATCTTCATCTCATCCTAGAGATGAACCACACTTGCTAGTTCGAAACGCGTCAACAAAGTTCATTCTCATGTGATTTTAACCAAAAGTTTTCTGAAAATTCCTATGGATCACCGAAGCCTCAATTCAATTTAGGTTATATGACATTTTCTAATTTTATTTTTTAATATATTTTTAATCAATTTTATTGAGCCTAGAAAATGGTGATAGAGTGTTTTGTTAACGCACTTTGTGGGGTAAAGGTCACTTGTATCATTGGTTCGAAACTCCGTGGGCAAAAATCCAACCATACTAAAGGCTAGTGTGGCCCACACTGGATGCAATCCTTGCCTGATTTTGATAACTTAAATACCCTTAGATCATGGAGACTCAAACCACAGATTAAACATGCCAAAACTCACATAACTTAACAAACAAACAAACAATAATTTTATTCATTAAATTTTAAAAATAAAAAAATAAAAAATAAAAATTCCCAAAATAAATATGTTGCTTCTTTGCTTGATATTCTCCTTTACTATAAAATATATTTTGAATTTTGTGATTTTGTGTATATGAAATAATAATGAGATACATATTATTTTGTAGTGTTTTAAAATTATTTTTAAAACAACCATATATTTATTTATCTTCATTAAAATGTGATTTTAAATTTATTAACATACTTCAAAAAGCTCCTCGGATGCGGGTGACATGACGTGAACGTGCGGAGCCAGTTCATCCCATGCACAGGTTGATAAAGTCCTGCACCGCCAGCTTTAACATGATGCGGAAACTCCTCACAGCAATCATTCACATGAGCACTCTGATGCACCTTATCTTCTACCATACATTGAATCACATGCAACCCCAAGTGAACTATGCCCAACTCACATATGCGAGCGTGCCACAAAATCACACTGCATCTGTGCTTGTGCCACAGGTCTTTAAAAGGCATGGTCTCTCCTCATTCTGTCATCCCCATGCTGCTCCAGTTGGCCTCCAGAGCCTTCTTCGTCCCCTCCCTTGCCATTTTGTTGTTGCCTCAGTTTCCCCGCGTGCCCATGAGCTGCGCGCTCTCCCTCTTATGCACCACCCTACTGGAGCTAGCATGCCAAGAACCTCTCCCGTTGTTTCCCTTCAGGCTGCGCGCTCCCTGTGGTGTCCCCCTGGTTGCGCGCCTCCCTCCGGAGTTCCCCACTTCTTCAAATTCATCCCACTACGCGCTTTCTGATGCAGGATCCCTCATTGCGTGCCCCCTACTGCATAAATCTTTGTTGTGCACCCCCTGATGTGCTTCTCTGTTGCGCACTCCCCTGTTGAGCACATCACTGCTTTTAGCTCGGCCTCTCCTTCTTTGTCTGTTAGCCCCCCCATGGCTCTGAGTCTGTGCCAAAAGACCATCAGGGGTAGCCAAAGAGGTGCGTTCTTGGGTGGCCATCAACGCGGCCTGGACCATTTGGAATCCATTGAAGGCTCCTCTTATAGCAACCATGACAGGGAAGCACCATCACGGTCTAAGCGCACCCAGGAGGAGATTGCCTTAGCTCAGGAGAATCAGAGGGGAGAAGAGGCCCCAGGAAGTCCACCATTTCGCACTCTAAGCAACCTACTCCTCGAAAATTCAAGCCTCTCCCGGTTCAAGAGGCCTCGGGGGAGGACACAGATGTGTGGATCATGGACTCGGATGAAGTCTGGACGCGAGTTCCTGACGCTGAGTACCCAATCGCTCCCATATTTTGCACACCCACAACAAAGCCCCCGCGTGTGCCTTCCGTTGAGGAGGAGGCTATTGCACAGGAATATGGATGCCGCATCAAGGAGGAGGACCCTTCTACAGAGGATGATGAAGAAACACCATGAATGCGCAGTTGCTTGGCTCTTTTTTGTTTTTTGTTATTTCAACATGTACTATAGATCTTTTGTTTTTATATGTGTCACGACACATTTTGTAAATATTGACTGTTTGATGCTTTTAAGGTGTTGGTTTCCTCCTAGGAGGCAGCCCCAAACCTACGCTATTTTTATAGCCTCTAAGGCTGGGATTGGTTACTCACTGCTTACCATCTCAGCCCGACGCCTATGTAAAGTGTTCTTTTGATCTAATATAATTTAGCCTAACTTACAAAAAAATACATACTTCAAAAAGCAAATGAGGATTTTGTGTTGTTTTTGGATGTTCTATGTGGTAATGATGATCGAATAAAAAATAAAAACAAAAAATATTAATAATAATAATTATTATTATCTTGAATTTAGTGGTTGTAATTAATTTGTAAGCTTTCAAAAATATAAAAGGTTTTAAAGTTTTGTTGGATTTTATTTTTATTTATATCATCTTGGATTCATCTAACTCTTGATCTATCATGTGTTGAGAGATCAAACTTTTCCTCAAATTATTAAATATAATAATATTTATATTGTAATATATTAATATTAATATTAATCTTAATCTTTTAATATTAATAATAGATTTAATGATGTATTTTACATGACATGATAACAAAATTTATAATAAAACTACATCAAAATAATATTTTCAAATATTATCACTTTGTCTTTGAAGATATTAATATATTCATAGGATGTATTTTTCCTTTTAAAGATTCATTTTACAACTATTTAATTAAAAGAAATATTAAAATATTTTGGAACATGATTTTCAATTCTTTGTGTTGAATTGTATTGTAGTTTTGTCTATATGGTTATTTTCATTTTTTGTTTTGGGCCAACATTGTTTATCTTAGATAAAATGTCTTTCGGTTTAATCACATCATTATGATTTGGTTGACGTTGCAAACCAGCTAATGTGATTCATCCTCGGGACAAGGTGGAGAAACTAATCGATCTTGATGAATAAATAATGGAGATGCATCATTGCCCGAAAATAGTCATTAAGGCTAGCTATTAAGAACTAGTCGTTAGAAAGTTAGTTAAGTATTAAAATTAAATAAAAATTAATTAATTAAATTATATATATATATATATATATATTAAAAATGGGTTAAGAATTTTTTATATAAATTATTATTTAATTAAATTAAATATAATAGGACATAGGGAGGGGTACAAAATTTTAATTTAATAAATAAATACATAAAATGAAAGACACCAAGGTCTGGTTAAACTATTGGGAGATCGACGAGAATGTTGCATTGCAAAACATTAATAACATTAAAAAAATTGTTACTTCTAAGTTCAAAGAAAAATGTGGTGTGAGAAAGATCTAGCAGCTACAAGAAATTAAGATATAATAAGGAGGTCATCAACCCCACCCTAGAAGATCAAAAGTATCTCTCTATTTTAACTAGCTCAAAGAATAAAATTAATATAGCCAAGATTAGAATGAACTCTCATGAGCTCCATAGTGAAATAGGTCGTTGGACAGTTCCTAAAACACCATGGATGGAAAGGATCTGCCATCTCTGTGAGAATATGAACATCGAGGATGAAAATCACTTCCTCTTAGAGTGCCCCACGTACAACCACATTAGAGCTCAATTTCATAATCTTTGTTGCAATACTAATCTTCCAAACCTTTTAAGATGTCAAAATTATAGTGAGCTCGGGAGGCTTCTCAGCTTTTTGAGCATAGGAATAAAATCTTAAATCAAACTAAATAACTCTTTTCATTAGGTCCGATAGACCAAAGATTGGTCTCAGTGGACGTTAGCCGTCATCATCATCATAAAAAATTCTTAACCCATTTTTAATAAAAAAATTTAATTTAATTAATTATTTTTTATTTAATTTTTATTCTTAACTAATTTTCTAACACCTAGTTCTTAACAACTAGTCTTAATGGCTAGTTCTTAACAACTAGTTCTTAATGGATATTTCCGGGCAATGATGCATCTTCACTATTTATTCATCAAGATCGATTAGTTTCTCCACCTTGTCCTGAGGATGAACCACATTAGTTGGTTCAAAACATCGACCAAATCAAAATGATGTGATTAATCGGAAAGACATTTTATCTACATTGTGGATCACAAAAGTCTTAGATCTAACATTGTTTATCTTTTTTATTGGAGACTTGACATACTTACACATCCCCTCATGTTGGGTTGTATAATACGCCTCTCAACGCAATCATTTCTACATAAGTTAGACTATGTGCATGACAACACGCAAAGCTAAAGTTGGAAAAAAATAGATACATGGCCAAGCTAATTTAGGATTCTTTGTTTTCCTCATTTGTATAACTTTTCCACCCAATCCAACACACTTTCTAATCCTATTTTTTGTTTTGTGTTTTGATATATTATTTTGGGTGAATTCATATTTTTTTATGTTCTTATAATATGTATTTATTTTGATGAATTCAATAAAGAATTTAATTTTGATATTAAAATCAATTTAGTAATTAGTCATAATTAAATTTAAGGGCAACATTAAATAAGTTAATTTTTTTACTCGTGAAAGCATGTATTACGACATGTTGTCTAAGACAAGTTGTGTACTCCTATACCATGCATTTCATAGCCTTTGTAATCATAGCTTTCTCCTATGGAATTGACATATACTTTGTTACGGTCCTACACTAATCTCCGGCCTACTTTAGAATTCTTAGGAGTTAATCAATTGATGTATGTGCATCTTTTTTTAATAGGGTCGCGTAGATAGTTCCGGATAATTATTTAATGTAAAAGGTTCCTCTTTATAAAATAAGGCCCACTAGTAGTTGGTACTCATTAATGATGTGACCACAAGTAGTCAAAGTGTTGTTATCAATAATCCATCTATAAAGTTAGAAGGATATCAAATGTTTGTTAAGTATTGTTGTTGTAGTTGAAGCCTTGCTCATTAAGAAGTTAACTACCTAAAGTGCCCGTGAACATTGCTTTCTCTTTTGGAATTCACCAATACAAAGGTTATCTTTCGATCATTGTCTCTTTCATTCATTTTTCTACGCTTGCATTCCTTTTAATATTTTGTTTGTGATTCAATTTCTAGAGTTAAGGATCACTACAAGTAGTATGTCAACTTTTGGGGGGCCAATAAGTGGAAGAAAATATATATCTCTCTCTCTCTCCAATTTTTTCTAGAGAAAGATAGGGTGATGAAATTCAGATAAATTTTTGAAACTCAAGTACAAAATCTGAAGAAACTAGATTTAGATATGAATTTCTTTCAAAAAATACCCTCTTAGTGTTTGTAGCATCGATGTGTTCTAGTAATGAAACTTGGTGGAGAGGCTAGAATACATGAGATCTCCAAAACCAATAAATTGTTTCTAGAAATTCCACATATAGATAACTTAATTAGATTATTAACCTATTTTTTCAATGTTTCCTAAGTCTAAACTTAGGAAAATTGGTTAATTAATCAGAATTAATTAAGTCAAGGTGAGAATATTCTAAAAACTCACACGGATCGATTTCAATACCATCCTAGCCCTTGATTAAGATTTAATCTTGGTCGTTGGAGTCCCAACAAAGGATTATAAGAAGAATTTGATGGGCACTTGGAGATCAATACACCAGAGACACTTGAGCAGTCTGATTTCCTTGGAAAATTGATTTCGAGAGAGCAACAACAATTATTGGAGACCCAGGGATCGAAGTAGAGATAGTGAGGTTGGAGGAAGTTTTCCAAATCCAACGAGTGCATTTGCAGAGGGGTTGAAGTTTCTCTAGGAGGTTGCACATTCCTAGCGCAAAAGCCTCAGAGGGTAGTTCGATTTTGTAAAGAGGGCAGAAGTTTTTAGTTCCAGAGGTCGGGCAGAGGTTCTAGAGTGTGGGAGAGACGTTTTCCCACTCAGCAGCAGGAAGGACAGTTTGACTAGCAGATGATTTGGGCAGTAGTTGCAGCATAAAGCTTTAGGTTTACATAGGCCTTGCACAAACCTAGTTGGAAAGCTTGCTTTTCAAAGGCAATCTAGTGTCAAAATTGCTTGAAGTGAGGCTAATTTCCCTCTAGATATTTTTTCTAGTATTTTCTCTGTAGGATAGCCAGATTTCAGCATCCAAATTATTGTACTCGCAATTTCTCATTGTTGCATAATAATAAAACTCTCAGTTGTTTCATCGGTTTTCCCAAGTTGGGTTTTTCCTAAGACATTTATCCAAAAATAACAGTGTCATTTTTATCTGTGTGTGCTGTATTTTCTCAGTTTCTAATGTTACTTTTCTTTCCCAGTATTTATTTGTGAAAATAATAGTGTGAATTATTTGGTATTTTTTGTGGCAAACCACAAATAAATTGTTAAATAAATTTTCAATTAGGAGAATAATTTCCAGTTGTTGTGATAGATGAAATTTTCACGTGGTATCAGAGTGTAAGTGATCATCCAGGAAGCTTAGAAGCGAAGGAAAGAAATTTGTTGCTCGAAGGGAGCAACAAGACAAAATTTGTAGAGGTTGCACAATTCCTTGATAGGCAAGCCGAATTGCTGGGGCAGAAGTTCGATTTTCAGTTGCAAGGTTGCAGAAAATTCGAAATGATCGGGATAGTGATTCCAGCATTCATAGGGAGTAGCAGCAGCTCAGATTTTCATTGAGCAGATTTCTGGTTGGATGCAGAGGGTTTCGTATCAGCAAAATTAGTGTTGGGTGGAAGATAAATTGCACACGCAGAGGGAGATTTCTCTCAGAGAGTTTCTAGTCAAGAAATATGATTTTCCCAGTTGCAGGTGGTAGTAGCAGCTAGCATAAATGCACATTCCAGGAGGGAGTGCGACTAGAAAAGCAGCAGTCGAGCAAAGGAAAGAGGGAGTTAATTTCCTAATCAGATTCAAATATGGCCACAACAAGGCTTAGAGATCAGGATAGGTTGGACGAAGCTTCCAACTATATCATCTGGAAGGCTAGGACATCCTTCCTTCTAGATAAATATGGCCTGAAATCCTACATAGATAATGTGGTGGCAGTTCCCCAAGGTGCAGATAAACTTAAAGAATATAGGAAGGAGATGGTGAGGGTGAAGTGGTTGATCTTGGATGGATTTCGAGATCATATAGTCTCACATATAGTGGTCAAGGTAACAAACAAAGAGATGTGATATGCTCTCTCCACACAATATTAGGGTAATTCCGAGAAACAGAATATTTTCCTCGAAGAAAAGCTGAGATGCATCAAGATGCATAAGGGAGAAGGCATAGATCCCTTCCTCACTAGGATTCAAGAAGTCCGAGATTAGCTTGTAGTTGTTGGGGCAATGCCTCAACCATCAAAGCTAGTACGATTGGCACTAAACATTGTCTTCCAATATTGGAAAGTATTCGTCCAAAGTATATTTGGCAGAGACACGTTACCAAGATGGGACAGGATGTGGGATGATTTGCAGTAGGAGGAATTAAGGTGAAATTTTCTTAAGAGCTCCATCAGTGGTAGTAGCAACAACTGATAGAAGGGTGTGAAGGAGGAGGAGAATGTGGCCCTAGCATCGAAGGGTTCGAGTAAGGGGAGGGTGGAGTAGAAGAAGGAGGAGGAGGACCTGTCAAAGGTCAAGTGCTTCAGGTGTGGTGATTTTGGTCACTACACTACCCAGTGTCCTCATAGGAAGAAGGACAAGCAAGAGAAGTAGGACCAGCAGGCAGGATTTGTGGAAATAGACAAGATTTCCTCTAGGCTAGAGGAAGAGTTTGCTATGTTCGCAAATATGCCTCTAGGAGTGATATAGGTTGATTTTGTGTTGCAGCCCAAGAGAGCTACAAAGATGGGTATGGTTCATAGAGGATTCCACCTCTTGGATCATTACCTAGCTACCAGGGCCCATAATATTCAGTAGCAGAATGGATCTGTGTCAGAGGTGCAGTCAGAATTCAAGAATGACAGTTGTATACTAGTAGCAATCAGACGTTGGGGAGCATAGTACAAAGTTGACAACAGTGGAGAGTGGCACAGTGCAGAGTCAATAAAAATGCAGATTCTTTAGTGACAACACATAATCTAGTATCAGTCACGACTCAGGAGATAGATGCATCATACTGAACATAATTGATTCAGTACTTCAGATGCTTCTTAGTTGCAGTTGTTGCAGTTGCAACAACAACAGATGAGAGGGAGTTCTAATGTAGAGTTGGCAGCAGTATGGCACTGTCAGCAGCATCACAGATGAAACATCAAAGTGGTGAGCCCTGGTATTGCACCAAGGGTGCTGCAACTCCCAGGGGTTTCCCTACTTTACTTTATCAACCTGGGGGTTCGTACAAACTTTGAGGTGGCAGTGCTATATACACAGAAGATGCATTTTGTTCCTGTCATCCTCTTCTGCTTCACGAAAAGGTGCTATTTCTTAAATTATGAGAACAACTGGAAAGTAAATTGCTAGAATGAAATGACAGAAAGGAAATTGAACTAAATTGTTGGAAAGGAATGCCAAGAATGAAACTAATTTAATTTGCAGAAAACTGATAGTAGAAAGGAAATTAATTCTAAACCACACTTAACTTGGCCAAATGGCTAAATGCACTCTACCTATCCTATGATCTATCTACCATACTCCCATCCATGCAACTAAACTATCCATGCCATAATTTTAATTAAAAAGAATTAATTTGCGGCGTAGAGGGAAGAAAGATGCCTAAGACGTCTAATGGGGGGTTTAACACATGAAATGAGGTTTGGAAGTGGAAAGAAGGGTTTAAACCCTTAGAAAACTTTATGGTAGTGTGAGAAATGGCTTTGGAGCGGACAAAGGGGGTTAAACCCTTAGGAAACCTTATTATAACGCAAGAAATGACTTTGGAGCGAGAAGAACTCAGAATTGCGATGGATAAAAAAAGTTGTGATGTGTGATGTCGCAATCGCAACTTCACAAGTTTAAATGTGTGGCAGTAAGGATTTAACAGAATGAACTAAATGGTTCGAAGTGCGAAGAGTGACGTGGCGGGTCGCGAATCGCAATATCGCAAGTTTACAAGGTGAATCGCAATATCACAAGTTTACAAGGATAATTGTAAGGATTAACGAGAATAAACTAAAATGCGTGAAGTGCGATTTGCGCTGCGGTAAAGGTTGCAGGCAGTGATTTGCGATGTGATAAGTTCTGCGGGATTCGATTTGCGATCTGGTAAGTTCAACGAGATGCGATTTGTGATGTGGTAAGTTCTGCGGGATGTGATTTGCAATGTGGTAAGTTCCACAGGATGCGATGTGCGATGGGAATGACGTGGTAGTGGAAAAAGCTAAGAGTTGTGATTTATGATTTCGCAATCGCAAAGAGTGAGAGGTGAGTGTCAACGGTAGAAGGTAACCGGTGCGAAGTGCGATTTTTGATTTCGCAATATCACAATCGCAAGGAATGGGTGATAAGTGTTAAGGTAATCGTTAAATGTTGCGATTGTGAAGTGCGATGTACGGTGGCAGGAGTCTCAAGGAGCAAAGGCAGAGGGTTGAGGAAAACTCTATGTCTACACCCGACCCACGCGTCTAGGCCAAAGACCAAATAAACCGTTATGTCGGACAAAGAAAACATCCCCCAATCCCATGGCCATGTTGGATGCAGGCCTCAATATCCCTCCCTTTCGCATTCAACATTCAACAGCCTCATCCTGTTCTACTACCCCAAGCCACAAATTGAGCCAGGACGAACAAAAACCACACCTCGTTCTCTCTCGGCACTCTCTCCTCATCGCCCAATGCCTACGAATGATTTCTTGTTGGCCCTTGTGCGATATTAAACTCAACTCGCGAGGAGAAGGATGCAGGTTCCAAAGCCCATTCATTGCATTCGTGCGGCGTGTGGAGGCCCCTCTAGCTCCACAATCCAATGCACCGCCAACTGGCCCCTTAAATGATCACCTCCATCGGGGGTGTTAATTTTGTTCTTTAAATAATATTTATAATAAATTTCTTTAAATAAGAAAGGATGATATCCAATTTTAAAATCACTATACAAATAGTTTAATGGATTATATGATATTTGAATGGAGGCTCTTATGAGTAGAATTATGTAGAGGTTTGTCTTCTGAATCTATCACATAAATCTTATAGATTCCTAATGAGTTTTGAACGAGCTAATATAGTTCATCTTCATGAGAATTAGTAGGTTATATGATATTTTTTATTTTATTTTTTAATATATTTATAACTAGCATCTGCCCCTAAGGGTTCAAAGGTACACCGAAGGAGCAGGCTTTGTGTTAACTCCTATGCAGATCAAAGGGTGCGGTTTCCATCGATCTAAGATCAATGGTGACACGCGGGCACAAACAAGCCAGCTGTTTAAACCAAATGATGCCCCCACAGTCGGTCTCGTCGTGTGTGCTTTGATCGAGATCAACAACTGACATTTACTTTGAACTTGAACTTTGAACTTGGATTGAAAGCAGGCCACAGCTCGATGGACTAGAAGATCTTAAATTGCAAATTCGTGAGATACTACTTCAAGCAACGAAAATATTTCTTCCTGAAACACAGAAAGATTCGCTGGCATTGGCTAGCAAAGAAGTTTGCAACATAGTGGCAAAGTACTGAGACCTGCAGGACTAGAAGATCTTAAATTGTGAATTCGTGAGATACTACCTCAAACAGCGAAAATATTTCTTCATGAAACACAGAAAAATTCGTTGGCATTGGTTGGCAAAGAAGATTGCAACACACTAGCAAAGTACTGAGACCTGTAGGGATCGAGCCGGAGAACTAGTTTTTTGCAAGGTTGATCTCGTACAGTTGCTTGCACGAACTGATTTCAGTAAGAAGATCTCCACTTAGGTTGTTATTACAAAGGTCCAATATTGTTTTAGATTTATGGCCAAATTTTAACTTTCAATATTGTTTTAGATTTATGGCCAAATTTGTTGAGACAAAATTCTCATCACATATTTGAATCTTAACTTTCAATACAGCCAAATTGTGTGAGACAACAATATAGTTTCAACTATATTTATAGCCAAATTTAATTAAAACACTATATACAATTTGAATACCGTTTATCTCATACTGATGCTCAATAAATTGCCTATTAAATATATACATTCTTATGCTTTATGCTTGTTAATTATTGTTTCTAATTAATGTTTCTTAGGTCTTCTGCTAATTATTGTAAAGGAAATCTGAATATTATAGACCATTCGGAAGAAACCTATAAGTAGAATATGCAACTGAATGTACATCTCTTAAACCATACATGGAATTATGTCTAGTCTATGAATTTTACCTGTATACATACTAAATGGAAGCAAATCCTTGAAAAACCATCAGAAAAGGTAAAATAGTTTCCACTATATTAGATATCGGATGAGTTTCAATCTTGTTTTGACTCTCTCATGAACAATTAGCTTCTTTTTTTTTCCTTGTCCCAGGGTTAGGGCCAGTGAAAAACAAGACCTGCATTAAGCTGGACCAAAATACTGAGGAAAAGACATTGAATAACTAGATCAACTTTCTGGCCAACTTGGCATAGGCTTTTGGACTATTAAATGAATATATGCATGAAATCCTTATTATAAAGAGCAAAAACACACAACTGAGAAAAAAATGTAAAGTAACGAACTACGATGAACTGAGCTAGAACATATGGAAAGGTACCCGTTATTTGTGTTGCATTTCATATATATACCGATTCATTCAGAAAGAAAAGAAAGCAAAGCCGGAATCCTGCTCTGTCGCAAGAAACAGTGCTGCCTGAACCACTTCTAGAGTATTTAGCCAACGTTCCGGCATGACTAAATTCTCTTTTGCCTTTTTCTCCGCCAATTCCATGGAGAATGGTTCGCAGTCGAGAATTTGGCGTGCTTGTTCCAGAATCTGGGAGGGAACGCTGTTGGAACTGATCATGTTAATGCGAATCCCAAACCCTCGGAGCTCCAGTGACGCCGACCTCACGAGCCCAACCAGACCCGTCTTGCTGACAGTATAGGCATGAGGACCCAGCCCTCCCACGACGCCGCCCATGCGTCCCGTGAAAATGATGGACCCTTTCTTCGCAGTCTTCATAATGCGGGCTGCATATTTGACACCTAGAAGTGCTCCCCTGAGATTGACGGCCATCTTGTAATCAAACTCAGGCATGCGTGTTTTGTCAATAGGGCCGACCACACCCAAAATTCCTGCGTTGTGGTGGAAGACGTCCACTCTGCCTTCCCCCATTGAAACCCCCTTCTCCACTGTGGCCGCTACTTCATCTTCTTTCTTCACATCGCAGAAGATAAACTGAGATCCATTGCCCAATTCCTCTGCCAGATTATGGGCGTCTTACACATTTGCTATCAGAACCTGGGCGCCATGCGCTGCAAAGAGGCGAGATGTCGTACAGGCAAAGGATTAAAAGTTATATTTTCCATTAAAAAAGACACTGTTCAGATTCTGTCAGGAACGACGACTCTGAACAGTGTCGCAAACAAAAACTCCACAATATAACACCTTCGGTGTAATTAATTTTATTGAACCTAGCAGATGGTGATAGAGTGTTTTGTTAATGCACTCTGTGATGTAAAGGTGATTTGTATCATTAGTTCGAAACTTTGTGGGCAAAAATCCAACCATACTAAAGGCTAGTGTGGCTCACGTAGGATGCAATTCTTCCTAATTTAGAGAGCTTAAATACCCTTAGATCATGGAGACTCAAACCATAGATTAAACATGCCAAAACTCACATAACTTAACAAACAAACAAATAATAATTTTATTCATTAAATTTAAAAATAAAAATAAATAAATGCCCAAATAAATATGTTTCTTTGCTTGACATTCTCCTTTACAATAAAATATATTTTGAATTTTGTGATTTTGTGATTTTGTGTATATGAAATAATAATGATATACATCTTATTTTGTAGTGTTTTAAAACTAGCAATTGCACCACATGTTGCAAAGGAAACGTCATAAGGCAATATCATAGGGATAGGAAACTATACAGAAATGGGGGCTACACAATCGTTGACAGGAATACATATCCTTTAGTAGCTCCAAGGGGCATAGAAGTAAATTATATTTTTTAAGCATAAAACAAAACTTTAAACCACATGTTAGGCATGCGCATGAGAATTATTCACTAAAGATTGCATTACTTCTATCTATGTTTAGAGGACAGCGATATAATACGTTGTGTCTCTCAATAAGGAGGAGAAATCCATCGATCTTTGGAACTGTTTCATGCACTGTTTTACCGCCTTCCCAACAACTGTAATAATAATCATGTAAAGAGGTTCAAAACATAATAATAATTGTCCCCTCATCACAATAAACCTCTCCCACTCATGTGAACTTTATTTTTATTCTGCATGGCTTCCCGCGGGGTTGCTTCCAATTGCAAAGAAACATGAGATGCCAACTTTATGTTCCTGGAACCATTTAAGTCATTGTTGGGTTTCTTAGGTGAATCGAAGGTTAAAAGAAAATGCTTCAAAAAGAGCCACTCCAAGGTTGATTATGATCAATTTCTCATCTCTGATTCATAAATAGGTTACACATCATACATAAAGCTTGATTTCTCTTTAAATACCCTAACATATATTCTTAACCATTATAATATGTGATCATTATATCCTTTAAAGCCCATATATAAATTTTCAAAATATATATTCTTTAAAACTCATATATAAATGTTTAAAATGTATACTGAAACATGATTGCAAACCCTAGGAGCCTAGGTCATTATATCATTTTCTTAATATAAAATTCTAAAGAAATATTTAAATACAAAAGTAAACTCTAAAAAATATATATAGATAATAGGTTTCTTAGTATCAATGAAACACTTTTGGTCTTTTGGTTTTTTTAAAATGTTAATCCCATTATCAATAATAATTCTCATAGGATTAATTTCATTTTCACACCAACCTTCACATTAAGTAATCTCATTGATAAGACCGTTCAAATCACAACATCTCTGACATTATATGATATGTGAAATAATTTTTTTTTACTGAACATTTAGTTGTAATTTTGTTGGTACGAATTTAGTTAATTAATTTATCTAAGATCTCATCCTTCTAGAGAAACTTACTCACCTTATGATTAGGCGGGGGAGATTTTTTTTTTAATTTTTTTTCTTGTTATTCATTTCCTTATGAAATGTATACTATTTACTTTTTAAAATGTAAATGCATTTATGGAATATGTGTTCTCCTCTCTCATTTTTTTCCAATGGAGGCAGAGATTGCTATAACTATAGAATATAAGTTTAAAATATAAAATTTAACTTGAGTTTATGATGGAGGCAGCCAATCACACTTGACTTAAACCTGGTTGCCCATGTATAAGTATTTTGGAGTCCAGTTGGAGGGCATAGTGAAGACTTCCCAATCGTTTTGATTTTGAATTATTCATAGACCATCAAGAATTCAATATGGAGAGTTTATATGGTAGGAATATCCAAAATCATCTAACCATGCCTCCCCATGGGAATTGTTTAGCCAACATGGTGAAGAGAGATACATATTGACTTCAAAAGTAGAAATACCATTAGTTGAATTTCCCTCATTTTGTTCTTAATCCTTTAAACAATTGATTATACGTTAGCTTTTCTTCAAACAATTGATTATACATTACACCTCTAATGGCTCAACTTTTCTTGATTTTTGTCCTTATTGTCAATTATATGAAGGACTTTTAGCATACTAGGGAGGAAATTTCTATAAATTTAATGCTTAGGTTCTCTCCAAAATGCAAAATAAATTTTGAGTCCTTTGAAGGGAAGGGCAACTAAGAAGGATTTTTTCATTTTCATTGTGTGTATTTTTCTCTTATTTTGATTTTTGGGATTCCATGGGGTTGTTGATGCATCATGGATTCATGATTCCATTTGCTAGGAAGATTATGAAGGATTTTGTCATGTTCATTGTGTGTATTTTTCTCTTATTTTTCTTTGTGGGATTCCATGGGGTTGTTGATGCATATGGATTCCATTTGATAGGAAGATTATGTTATCCACGGATGGTGAAGATGAAAATATTGGAACTCATTGGGTTGTTCTCTTCGCTGGTTCTTCCAGATATTAAAACTATAAACATCAAATGATTTTTTGCATGGTTGTCCATACTAAGGTCTACATAATTCACATTGTATAAATCTAACATGTAAGGTAATTAAGCAATTTCTATGTTTCTAGGCAGACAATTAGGAACACATGTCTAGCTCAATTTTAGATATGAAAATCTTGGAACTCATTGGGTTGTTCTCTTCCCTAGATCTTTTGGATATTAAAACTATAGACATCAAATGATTTTTTGCATGGTTGTCCATACTAAGGTCTACATAATGCACGTTCTGTAAATCTAACATGTAAGGTAATGAAGCAATTGCTATGTTTCTAGGCAAACGATTATGAGCACATGTCTAGCTCAATTTTAGATATATCTACAGTTGAATTAGATATGCTTTGATACATTTGGTTATATATGATTTACAATGATAAATATTTTCATAGGCAGAGGTTCACTAGTGAGGTTGGGGGAGTTTTAAGTAGCTCACTGGAATTGCATCCTTTTTGTTTCATTCCTCACCTACATGCCATGAACTTCACAAGATGAGGCTCGATGTACTTTTTTGAGGATTTTGGTAGAGCAGATACCACTAATAGATACCACTCTTTGCCCAAATTACCAAATAGACCATATTTTTTAAATCACCTTTGGCTCATAGAAGATGTGTATAGATCTAAAGATGTTAAAGCTATGCTTCTAGCTTATATACCTTTGGTATTTAAGCTACATAGAGATGTCCATGTAGGGTAAGATTATGATTATAGGAATATTTCAAACTCTTGACGCATTCAATTTATGTTACTTATAACTTTGGCATAACTCTGCTAGGGGTTGAATCACTCATTTATAGGTTGGTGTTTGGCATGCATATTAAATCATTAAAAGATTTAGACTGAAAGATGAGAATATTATTGTGTTTATGTATGATGGAATAACAAACCAACATTTTTTGGCTTGGTGCTACTATAAAATGCCAAACATTTGATATCATTATAAATATTACTACCAACTGAAACTATTATCACATAAGAGTAATATACCCACCCAATCAAACTTAAAACTAAGTGTTAAACAACATTTTGTCACCGTCCCTGTAATCCCCATCCCGAACATTGGAGGGCCATTTATGTGACTTATATGTAGTGTCATGCCTTGCAAAAAGTGTCATTACATCCCTTGCCATGAGAAGAACATTTCCTCTTTTGACTATTCCTGGAACAGGCTCTCAAAAACATATGATTTTGGGTCGGCGCTAGTAGGTAGTTATGGCCTCGCGCCCATAGAGAAATTAACACTCGGCCTCGCGCCCATTGGCATTTTGTCCCAATGGACTGCCTGCGCTGAGCTGTTTTTGGAATTTTTTATAAAATAGAAGCAAAGTTTCCATTTCCAACCACTTCGTGAGTGTAGTCAACATGGGTTGTTCGACTGAATAACGTCGAAAATCTTCCTTTGGCTTTTTATTTCCTACATTTGAGCAACCTCCCAAAGGATAAGGCCTCCCTTCCACCATATGAGGGATCCCAAAATCCTTCATAAGTCTTATTCTTCTCCCTCAACCCTTCAATCCCCCTCCTCTATCCCTAGAAGTTAATTTACTTGCTTAAAAGGAAAGCAAGTCCCACTCTTTATTTTATCTTAGGGAAATGGTTTCGAGGGTCACTTCCCACCTATTCATTGACCTATACTCTACAAGTGACTTCCTAAACTACCGGGACTCCACCCATTGGTGAAATTCTGTGAAGAGCAAGGAGCCTTAGCTATGGTGACAATGGGCTAAGCCTCCATCGTTTCCCTTGTCCTTGTAGTTGCCCTCTTAGGAACCCCTTTTAGATCCACTACTATTTTGAGTGGTAACATGTTGTTCACAATTCCATTTGTGAACAACTCTTTGGTATGCCCACTTTTGCCATACTACAGCTCCAAGATGAGAAGTCCAGGGCTATGGAGGCTGCCCTTCTTCTCACTGAATCAATCCTCTACAATATAGTGAACTAGGGCTAGTTGGTTGGCCCACTACTTGACTGTTACTTTAGTCCTTCAAAGTTTGCAAATCCTTAGGCCCTATACACCTACCCTTCTACCAATTTTGTTGTCCTTCACTAGAACAAGAGTCAGGGCTCTTCTTTGATAGTAACCTAACAACCCTCCAACTGTACTTGGCCTACCATCAATCTGCCCAACCACAGTCAATTCCTTTTACTGATCTAGGGCCCACAATATTTTCTTCATCTAGGGATCTTCAAATCTGCCACCTAACAATGGTTTGAGTCCTCTCAAGATCATTGTTCTTGTGTATCGACAATTTGATCTTTGTTGTCCAATCTATGAACAAATATGAACTACTCCTCTTATCATACTTCTAACAATATGTAGATGACTGAACTAGGGTCACAAATCAGCCACTAACAGTCCATTCACTAATTTTTTATAGGTTTCTTCAGATCTTTATCTAAAACTCTATGGAAAGTCCACCAAAATCAACTCCTCTACATGTCAATCCATTCTTCATATGGCACATTTCTTCTGCATGCTCAATCTTCTACTCAGGTTCCACCCTCCTTTGGATCTGTTGTCTCCACAGATACTGAATCTGCAAACCATCTTCCAGATTTGCGGTCTTTATTGCATAAATAAACCTCGCTCTAAGGGTCACAACCCATCTTCTTCTACACAAATTTGTCACAGTTTTAAGGTCATACCTTATGAGCTAAACATGCTAGGAAACTATCATAACCAGGGCATTCTACTTATGTACTTCTAATTGTTGTAGAACAAACCCTATCCACACATAGAAAAAACATGACTCTTGCCTCCATAAGAGACTCGACCTAGCTCATATGGATCCATAGATTCTGGGCATTTCTTTGACTGAATCTTGACATGAACTTTAGATCTCAATGTCGATCCTCAAACTAGGGTTAACTCAGTCAATATTACGTCTGCGTCAACTTTTGTTATGGCTCTAAATTAGAGTGCAAGCCCTCCTCCATTTATGTTGGTCTTTATCACAGACCTTGCGGCCTAATAACCACCACCAGGCAAGATGGTATCAACCCTCTCTTCTCTTTCATGTAGAAAATCTAACCAACGGGATTCAATCTGATCTTGTAATCATGTACTAAAACAAGATACCGAATCCTTCCTACAATTTGTGGAAACAAAACACAATCGCACAATCACATATAAGTAAGATAAACAAGTTATCAATCGCACAACACAAGATGTATCTGGGGAAGCAACTGCTCAAAACCCTCTATCTCTATTTTGTATTAAGTTAAGGAATCATGAAACAATACAATGCTTAATCTCTCTTGGGATTCTCCAACACTCTGCCAATTATCTCCTACTGATCTAGGAAAAATCGGTCTAGTACTTAGCCAATTCTCAGCCTTCCTTCAGCCTGCCTTTCTCACGCAATTCCTATGGAATTATCTCCATATTAATAAGGAAAATCAACCTTCCTTGATTGTGCAATCCATCATGGCACATGGGAAATTTTCTATAAATACAACTGATAGTTATATTCCTCTGAACTGTGTTACAATAAGGATTAAGGGTCTTTTTATTATTTAAAATAAGATAAAACCCTAAACAACCAAAACCCTAACCTGAGGAGATGTAACACCAAGAGTTTATGGGCTCCGTTGGGGTTAGTTGGGCAACCAACTTCCCGGGGTCGTAACTTGGTCATATGATCTTCGTTTGACGAACATGATACCTTGTTAGAAAGATCTCTCAGAGGACTACAACTGCTAATACGATTTCTATGAAATCACCAAAACTTTCATGCCCAAAAAACATCGTTTAGGGCCTCAAAATGTCTCTGAAAGTTCAGGACCCAAAAAACTAACAAAAATAGTAAATTGTGCTATAATTAAGGAAACTGAAAAACTGAAAGAGACAATGGCAAGGGCCCATGTGGAATAGGTGGGTGGCCACCAATATCCACCTCGATCACCTTAAATCGAATTTCTTGAGCTAACTCAATCATCATGACTTAGTTAATTGACACAAGTTGTTACGAGACGAAATTACAATTTATTGTCCAATTTATTTAAGGGAAAAATAAATTAGACGCCTCAAATTCCTCACTCCTGGTACATCAAAATTCCTCACCAGTGTGGGTGCATTTTTTTTGTCCTTTCTAGTCGCCAATTTCATTGTTTCTTGTTGCAAATTTCAATACTCCCTCTCAACAAGAAAGGAATTCAATCTATCCCCATCCGATACCTTTGGAATGTTCTGCATGCTACACTTCTCTAGTGTTGTTTGCACCTACAAATCCCGAAACTGAATAGCCTCTGAAAAACTGAATCAGTATAATGCATCTGTCATCAGAGTCTTCTGACTACTGCTAGCTACTGCACTTATCTCGTACTGGATTCTCTGCATTGCTGCTGACATTTGCATCTGTGCCCTTTGAACTATTGCCAACTCTATTTGTGCTCCAGTATTTGACATCTGTCACTCTGATTTCTATCTTGCTAACATCTGACTACATCAATCTAACTAATCCTTCCTACTACTACCGTACTGTGGACCTTGCCCAAATTTCTTATCTTGGGATTATGTCTACACATAACCCCACCTTACACCTTGAGGTATGGCTGCTCCCTCTTCCCATATGGCTCGAAATATCCCCCTCATGGAGGTCTCTACTTGAGTGGACGTTTCCACTCGGTCTCCTCTCTGCTTCTCCAATTGTGGTAGTTACTCCACAACCTTCTAAGACTGCTTCTCATGAGGATGCATGTTGAGAGGTAATTTATGCTCCCTCTAAACCACCAAGTCTCTAACCTATACCTTTGTCCTCAAAACTTTGCATGCATCTGGTACCTCAAGTGCATATAGGTTCTTGACTCACGCACAATGTAATTGTCCCGAAGTTACGAAAAGTTTCTAAAAAAGAGTTGATTTTAAATCGATGATATCTCCCTCATCCGAGCTCCGATTTGACTGATTTTTTTTTTCCATTTGGTTATATTTTTGCAAGGAATCCAAATATTCTATTTTTTTTTGAAAATTTTACACCAAATCTTCAGATATTCTCTACAAACTCGCCGCCCAAAAAATTCCTGCTCTGATACCATGTAGAAAATCTAACCAACGAGATTCAATCTGATCTTGTAATCTACTAAACCAAGATATTGAATCCTTCCTACAATTTACGGAAACAAAACACGATCGCACAATCACATATAAATAAGAGAAAAAAATTATCAATTGCACAACAACATGATGTATTTGTGGAAAGCAACTAATCAAAACCCCTCTATCTCTATTGTGTATTAAGTCAAGGAATCATGAAACAATACAATGCTTAATCTCTCATGAGATTCTCCAGCACTCTATCAATTGTCTCCCGTTGATTTGGGCTAACTCGGTCTAGTACTTAGCCAATTCTCATCCTTACTTCAGCCTGCCTTGCTCATGCAATTCCTAGGGAATTAACTCCTTATTAATTAGGAAAATCAGCCTTCCTTGATTGCACAATCCATCATGGCATCCCAATGACTTTATAATTGTACATGGGAATTTTTCTCTGAATACAACTGATAGCTATGTTCCTTTTAACCTCTGTCTCAACTGGGTATTCCTCGAAACTGACATGCATGCAACTATTAATAGTGAATTATCAATTATCTGATTGATCACTCATTGTGAATTAAATCTAATTTAATTCACTGGACCTCTCACTAGCTCATCACTCAGTTAGAACTAGTTAAATTTATTTTAACTCATTTAATTGAGTTAATTACATTTGCACCCCCTAATGCATCAACTTCAACTGGACCCCAAAAATATTAGAATCCCTCTAAATGCCTCATATTAGACCCTCAACTCAAATTTCTTGAGCTAACTCTGTCATCATGAATTAATTAACTGACACAAGTTGTTATGAGATGAAATTACAATTTATTGTCCAATTTATTTAAGGGAAAAACAAATTAGACGCCCCAAATTCCTCACTCCTGGTGCATCAAAATTACTCACCAGTGTGGGTGCATTTTTTTTTGTCCTTTTTGGTTTCCAATCTCACTATTTTTGGTCGCAAATTTCAACATTTTAGAATTTGATGCGGCCTTCACACAAATACACCATTGAAATCACATGCCCATATTCTCATGAGAAACCTCTCTTAAGCTCGATCTGCCAGAAAAGAACCAACAATATGCCATCCTAATTCCTAGCGCAAACCGACCATTAAGGTATGCAACATTCTTCTGAACCCTCACATGATGATCTTGCTCTTGGAGGATGATCATGACCTCCCTTTAGAAACCCTTACTCGGCCCTTGTACTCGACCTACTTTAGGAATACATCTCTCTTCACCCCCTTGATGTGCCAGATAGTGGGAATACACGTCAAACATGCTAAGATGTGCCAAGTGATAAGGCATGCCAATATGTGCAAGCTAAGGTTGTGTGAATGCATGTAAGGGACTGTCAAGACAACAAAAGGGAGAAAAAAGTTAAACTACAAGGAACTTAACACATAAGAGGGTTAATAAGTCATCAATTTACCTTTTCCAAGAGGGGCATGCTAGGCACACCAACACTAGGCGACAATAGGTGCCAAGTGCAAAGTCTTAGTGCATTCTAAGTGCCAAGTATTCCTTTGTTGCTTCTCATCTACTTTCCAACAATTTATCATCACAAATAAATTTAATATTAAACCATGCTAAATCATGCCAACGCATCTCAACGTATTCCATACATGCTAAGACTTTCCAAATGCCAACACGTGCCAAGCGCCAATATGTGTCAGGGACTAGTGTTATGCATGTTATGAAGTGGAAGGAAATGTTGAAGAGTGCTAATTAAGGTGTGCTAGAGAGTGATAATGCATGTTGATGAGTGTTAAGGAGTACTAGGAAAAAACATTAAGGGAGCATGCACTAGGTAAAAATTCATGGAAGTTAATGAATATGAGGAATGTGTACTGCCAGAGACTAGTGTTAATGGTCAGTGTTAGTTTTCATGCCAAGGAGGGAGTGACAAGGTATGCTAAGCATTGGTAAGGCATGCTAGGGAATATCGAGGCATGTTAAGAATTCCCAAAGTGTGCTTGGGAGTTCCAGGGTGTGCTAATTATATCATGTGCCAATTAATAGTGCCAAGATATGCCAATACATGCTAGGTGCTAAGGATGTGGCGCAGGGTGCCAGGGTATGTCAATATGTGTCAAGGCAATAAAAGGAAGAACCAATAAGAGGGTTAATAAGTTAGGACTTTATCTTTTTGAAAAGGGTCATGCTAGGAACACTAATAATAGGTCCCAATACATGTCAAGTGGCATTGTGTGCCAAGTGCTAATGTATGTCAATGCATTCAACCAAGGTGTTCCAGGGCATGCTAGGGACTATATGCAGCATGCCAACACATGCTAGGAGAGCTCCATGTTGTGCTAGCGCATGCCACCATGTGCTTGGGTGTCAGTGTCATCACAAGATGTTATAGGTACAAATATGTTCCAAGACATGTGGGGTGCTAAGAAATGTTAGCGTGTGCCAAAGCATTACTTTAAGGTGTGCCCAGATTGTTGAGGATTGTTAGGTCTTTCTCATTAATAGAATTATCAGAGCTCAATTATGTATTAAATAATATATTTCCTACACACAATAGTGGAACTTTATCTAAATGGAATTTTCTAGATAATAAGCTTAATAGATATGAATCATGTGTTGACTCGTAGGAAATCTCTATTCGACTAGTCATTACTTGAGGGAAATGATACCTGCTTATTAGTTCTTAAAAAATTGACTGACCCTAACCACTACGGCCTTGGACATATTATAAAAAATGCTCCACAATAATGGTATTAAATCGTTATATTTTGACAAAAAATATATTAACAGGCACATAGCATCATCAAAAACTCATTGGAATGATAATGATGACGAACATTTTTTGATCGTCACCAAAAGTAACAAAAAAGCCATTGGTGAGGGTCATTAAAAGTTCGTCACTAGAAGTGACACCAAAGAGAGAATTAGTGATGGGCCTTTAACGACCCTCACCAAAAGTGAAATGTCTTTGGTGACATACCATAAAGGACCATCACTATATACACTTACAGTGACAGTTTTTTAACGATCAATGATGACGGAAATTTTTTGACTGTCACCAAAGTAACAAAAAGAGCATTGGTGAGGGTCATTAAAATTTCGTCACTAGAAGTGTCACCAAAGAGAGAATTAGTGATGGGCCTTTAACGACCCTCACTAAAAGTGTCATTGAAAATGTCTTTGGTGACGGACCATAAAGGACCATCACTATATACATTTACAGTGACGGTTTTTTAATGACCGTCACCATATGTGACATTGGTGACGGACCTTAAAGGTCCGTCACAAGCATGACCCTCACCAATGTGCTTTTTTCTTGTAGTGATCATATCAGTGTACCCCACAAATATCCAAACCTCTGCAGTCGACTCCAGCCTCTTCTTGGCATCCTTCGTCACATGAATGTAAACAGGTGAACCAAAAATCCTCAAATGGGAAATATCAGGCTTCTTACCAGAAAATGCCTCCTCGGGTGTACTCATGCCAAGTATCATGCTAGGTATCTTTTGGTGATGTATTTTGACTGTGCCTAAGACACATTTGAGGCATTTTCATTGGGTTCTTGGAGGATTTACTGTGACAAATTTTGACCATATTATTAATGCAACTCTTAGTCTAGACAGAACTTAGTCATGCCTCTTAGAAACTTTAGTGAGATCAGTGGTGACTATTTAGAGATTTGTAGTTGTTGTTGAGCATTCACATTACCTACTCTGAAGACTGATATTTTTTTTTTCTAAGTTGGGCTAAATTATATTAATGTAACATAATTTACAAGGAGAGGCTGGCCTCTGGAATCACTGAACTAGCCAATTCTAGAGGCATTAAAAGTCAAAAAAGCAAAATGGTGACTGCCCCATATGGGGAAATCAGTCAAAATACAGATGCCCACAGAGGGGAATCTAGCTTCACACAAAAAATAGCTAAATGTTGTGAAAATATTCAGGAAAGATGGTTTGACAGAGAAAATTAACATAACTGTAAAAAAATACCTCTCCATGCTAGGTGTCATTTTGTTGAGGTGATGGCTCCTCCACAATGAGGCACCTGTAGTCTTCGGAGGATTAATTTGCATCCGTATTTTGGTGAGCCGCTGGATCTGGAATTGTGGTAGTGTGAATATTATCAACATTGCCTTTGAATCCATCTTCTCCCGACCAATCTAAGCTGCCACTTCCACTACTGCCGATACCGCTGCTACCATTTCATTTGCTGCTAGAGGAGAGGGTGCACTATTTGACTGGAAGAGCTTCAGACTTACGTGAGAGCGGAAAGGGCGCAAAGTCTATAATGGATTTTATTTGCTTTTTACTGGAGCTTTGGCCAGCTTTGAAGGAGGCCTCCTCCTTGAAGCTGATGGTGATGGTAGCAGTGAGGCAGGGATGGTCCAGAGCACAAGTGTAATGGAATTGAGTAGAATTCTCTTTAGGTTGAAGAGGTCGCGCCTCCAAATGAGGGGTCTGTGAAGACGGAGAAGGTTGGCTTCGACCTCTGCCAAGGCTTATGGTGTGATGCAGATCTGAAATTCTATCAGGAGAGACAGAGCAAGGCAACTGGGAGGCATGACCTTTGCCTCTGCCACTGTGAGTGACTGGATAGTGGGAAAAAATCTCATTGTGAGTCAGCGAGGAAGACTCAGAACGAATGGATAGAGGGGGATGAGATGCACGACCATGCCCACTACCTCGACGAAAGTGCATTCTGTTCCACCTAGGCATATTGGAGCCGTCGGAAGCATTATAGATGTAGGTGAGGGGAGATGGCTGAGCTGAGGGAGCTGTAGGCTGAGGATTCTGAGACCAAGGGGCCGAATTGAATCTACAGTAAAGACTGTGAGTGAAATGGATACTAGGAGAAAGCATGAGGCAACAATAAAGGTTGCACTTCCTCCCTCTGTGTGTTTGAGAGCTCGACTCTGAGACTGCAGAGGGGCAAATGCAGCTGGAGGGAAATGGCGAATTGATACATCATGGAGGAATTATGAGAAGGTGGTAGCAGCATCAACGTTCGGGTGTATTAATGGCTGAGTGTTGAGACCAGTTGGCTGTTATAAATGCCACCAGATGAGCCCATGCGTGACCATGTGGCTAGGCCATGTGTCACGTGCTGGGCTCGCCGTCCACCTACCTAATTCATTCACTCGCATCTGAGACTCTGAAGTCTGATATTATAAATAAGGGTTTCTTGGGTTATTATCTGTAGTAGATCTTGTAAATCATTCCTTGGCATCAAATTAGCTATATCAAATTAGCTCTATAAAATTAGCTATGTTATGAAAATTCTATGAGACTTGGTTCTAAAAAATTTAATGATATTTTGGGCTGATTTATATTATTCATAATGTTGGAATGACTAGGGCTAGACAAAAGTTTTAGATCTCAAATTCAAGCTCTCATAGATATATACATCAAATTGGTTATCCTAGAACCTCAATAAAAACTTTACATAGGTAAGCCGAGAGCTTCCTTCATGTCTGGATAGTGTTATATATAGGAATAACGATATTGGAAAACTAAGAACCATCCCCACAATAGGAGAATCACTAGCCATTAGAAATAAATCGATCGAGTTTTATGTTTGTAAAGCCAATTTTCATGGTCATGAGGCTCAAAATTTTTAAATGAAATTATCAACTCAATAAAACCTTTACTAAGCCAAGCCTAGAGCTTCCCTCATGCCTAGAAAGTGTTATCTACTAGAATAAAAATATATACAAACTCAGAACCATTCCCATAATAGGAGAATCACTAACCATTACTATACAAGCCTAGAGCTTCTATTGAGCTGCTAAATTCCTTTAGCAAGGAAAGGCTACAACTTCCTTCATTCCTGGAGACTGTTATCTATAGGAATAAAATTATTGGCAAGCATGAGGCTAAAAAATTTAAGTCATAAAATAATTTATAAAAAATAATTACAATTGTCCGATCAACATTGCAGTGAAAGAAGTTTTGATGTAGGTAACTGGGTATTTTTACAGCTACAAACATACAAACAAATGCCCCTCAAGAAAGATAGGAAGGATAATAAATGATCACCCAAGTAATACGGTCCTTATAAGGTGTTGCAAAATATTTGTACTATGGAATTCAAATTTGAGCTACCAGCATCTTCCCGAGTACACCCAGCTTTCCATGTTTCATGCTTAAAGAAGGTTATCAGTGACAAGCTTCCAGTTCAAACAGTGTTACCAAAACTTGGTGAAGAAGGAAAAATTATATTTGAGCCTGAAGCAGTCACAAAAACAAGAACCTGACGACTACAGAATTGATCAATTTCAGAGCATCTCATTAAGTTGAAGAACTTACCCATTGAAGGTTCCACATGGGAGGATGAGAATTTTATACAAAGGCATCCAAAACTACTCAAGCGTTGATGGCACAAATTTTTTGCAGGGGAAAGGCATGTTAGGTCCCTATAATACTAGTGTAGCCCCTTATTATTGTTGTTAGCATCGCCCCCTTATTATTATTGTTGTGCCCATGTAACCCCCATATTGTTATTGTTTTTCCCATAGAAACTTATTGTTATTGTTGTGCCCTTACATTATTATTGTTATGTAGGCTCTTATTATATTTTGACCCCTTAGACTCCTATATATACAAAGGAGGTCTTGTCATTTGTATCATCCAAGAATTGTTCATTTATGTAATGTAAAGGAGGTTTACCCCTCAAAGAGGCTAATTTTTAAGTCGTTGATCTATATTTTCTTCTATTTTGTGAGTTGGTTGCATAACAACCAAACCAAATCAACCTCTTAACTAGAAAAGGAACCAGGTGTCACTTTTTTTAGTTCAAATTCATCTAACGTCTACATCATTTTATTATAACGCATAAATTTTTTATCTAGAACATTTATTGTTATAATTGAATACATACAACCAATTATGGGTCAATTTCAACACACTGGCCGTAATTTTCTAAGTGCAAATACAGTCATGGTATTTTAAGTGGAAAAATAAGTTATCAAAAAAACAATTACTGATATATTTGAAGAAAGAGAAGAAATTCCTTATGTAGATTTGATTTTTCAAGGATATTGTTAAGCTACTACTTTTTATTATTATTGTGAATTGTGTCTCTATTATAATCCATGTTATTGCAAAATCTTTATTGAATTTGCTAGAAATTGGGATATCGAGTTGAGTGAAAGCTCCTTATCATTAGATTTTTTGTTTAGATCATCCATTGGGATTTCATTTTAGTGTTATCCTCTTAAAATTGTTTTTGATTAATCCCTCTCACATAAAAGTTGCATTACAAAGTTCTAAATTTTGTGTTATTTTTTAAAATAGTTTCTTGAGTTTTGTAATATTTTTAATTTGATTGAAATATTATAGTTTTAAATTTTACTTGAATATTAATTACATTAATAACAATTTATAATTCTAATTGTCTTAATTTTAAATTAAAAAATAATAAAGATTTTTTTTTTAAATTATAGTAAATAATCATGTATATTTAATATTTGTTTATAACAAAAATAAATTATATAAATATATAAATATATATTTTTTTTTTCATGTTTTACAAGGAATTATAGGGTAGATGTGAGTACGGGGTAGATGTGTAGATGTAATGTAAATAATCTTGTCAACATTTTTAAATGTCAACTTAATATGTTAAATTTATATTAATATGTTAAATTTTTAAGAAGAATTTGTAAATATTTACATGTCAATTAAATAATAATAAAAGGTTAAAAGTAATATAACGTCTAGATAAAATTACTAATAATAATATACATATCATGTTAAAATATATAACATATAAGTAGTAACTATAAGTTAAGATCCATTTTACCTTATAAATTAAAATAATAAGCACATAAAAACTTTAATACTTACAATAAACTTACAATATACACATAAAAACTTTAATAATTACAATAAGCTTCCAATATACAAATATTTTTAACCATGGATTGTAATATCCCAAAATCGGGATTGCACACCAAGCCTGCTAAAATAACACACTTCTGAGAATTCAGAGCACTGAAATGGGTTTTCAGCTCCTGGATCCCTTAGATCAGCTCATCTAAGATCTAAATACAAGAGGAGAACAAAAACAAATCAAACTAGGTGGGTTAAACAGATCTCCCACAAACTAGTCTAACTGAAAATCACCCAAAGAGAGGGGCTGCAGCTATATGCAAAGGACTGCTTCAGAAATAACACAGGTCCACTGAAGCAAAGAAATAGGCTGATATGGAGGTTCAAATATCAGATTTATAACTACAAATCAGAGTTACGTTACAGCCCATACATTGTACAAGAGAAAGAATGAGACTATACAGGAAAAATCCTTAGAAATGAGGTGCTATAGCCATAGAAAAGACTGCATATACTCAAAAAATTTATTTATTGGGGCTGAAGCAGCAATTTATTAATACTCAGATCTATAGAAGATATGTACATAAAAATATAGATCTAATTTATATTTGTGTACAAGAAAGCTCATCTGTACATTCCCCTTGGGGTTTTGTGCAAAACATGAAGCACAGAGAGTAGATCTGAGATCTAAAGTTGCAGATCTACAGAATTATTCAGAAATTTCTGAATCATAAAATAGGACATCAGATCATATTTGAAACAAACATGGATTGGGTGGCCAATCCATGGATCACCACAGTGAGAGGAAGAATCCTAACACCGGAGATCTCTCCTCCAAAATGCAGACAAAACACCCTGCAACTTCTCCTTTGAAAATGCCGTAGCCTAGGGAGAGAAACTGCACTGTAGGCTCTGAGAATGATTTGGCTTGATGCCAATGTTTGGATTTGAAGCCGAATCATCTAATGCACTCTTCCAGGAGGTTAAAAGACACACTCACTAAGAAGAGGCACTAGTAAAATCTAGATCTAAGCAGATATAGTATCTTCCACTTGCTGCAACTCACAAGGACAACCTGACCCTCAACAGGATCAACGCTGTAGGTGTAAGGTGAAGCTTGGCCCAAGCCTGATAGTGGACAAGATGGAACAATTCTCCTCCAAGAGCTGCTCAAGGAAGGAGGTGGGATTCCTAAACAGGAAAACCCTCAATGAGGGATGTCTCAACAGACAATACCTTCAGAAAATAATAATCTTCAACAACCCCTTCATGCTGGTCTCATCTTCCTTTTATAATATTGGAGTCTTGTCAAAACCCTAAACCACTTCATTAGTTTAGCTCCTTTCACATGTAAAGTCTCCTTCTAGAACTGCGTTGTCCCTCAAGGAGGTTCAATGCATCTAGACTGCGTTGTAGATATGGTCATGGTGGACTTGGTCAAGTGATCAACCTCTTTCACGCTCAAGGTGTCTTCATTTTGACTAGCTAGCTTGATTTTCATTCACATTGAGCTGTCTTTATTTAGGATCCACTCTTTGAGAATAAATGTTGTTGACTTGGTCAAACTTGACCTTGTCCACATAGTTTAGACATTGTTCACACATGTGGATGCTTGATCTGGTTATTTCATGATCCATTTTCACACTATGAGAGATTTTATTTCATACTTGAGCAATTTATGAGCCCCCTTGCCCATTTATTCATCCATCTGGATTTTAAAAGAAAAATTAATATTCCCATTAGCTATAAGCTAATTTAGGAATATTACATGGATATTCACACACATTTTACGATGGCTCATTAATACTAAGAGCCCAAAAACCATCTCTCATTTCACAATCAAAATATCTTATTTGAATTTATTTTTATATCTTTTTTTCAATTAAATCTAAGAGGAAAAATATATTAATTACTTTGTAGAATGGTGGGGATGCAAGTCAATATTAGAAAAAGGAAAGTAGTGGTGTTTTCTAAAAAAATAAAACATAACCAACATAAGTTATACTTTGAAGGCAATATTCTAGAAAAAGTTGCGGATTACAAATACTTGGGAATTTACTTCAATAGAAATCTAAGCTAGGATGGTTGTAGAAAGACAAGAATTTGGGGGGTTGGAAAGAACTTTATGATTTTCAAAATAGGTGTAGAGAGGCGGAGTTATGGGACTGGAAAATGACTCTTAACTCTTTTTGGGCTTTTAGTGATTCTGATGATTCTTTACAGTTATGAACTATGGGCCAACAGTGCATCCGACATGCAGTGGAAACAAATTGAGAAAATTCAGAGACATTTGATTTCAAACAAATGCAAAATTAAAATTGAACTTTCTTATGCTACCTTGTTAAGTGAATATTTTCTTCTCCTATTGAAGCAATTTTTATGGTGTGAGTCATAAGACATTTAAAATAATTGAGAAAATGGAAGAGGGAAGATGACCTAAGGTTTTGTTTAATGACATATTGTGCAAAAGAAAGAATACTTGGATGCAAAAAAATAACAAAGGTTTATTAAATGGGGTATTTTCTTGAGCATGTGTCCCACAAACAGTAAAGAGATAAAATATTTTGTTATGGATATGTTCCAAAAAGGTACTTGGGAGAAGGATCTAGGGAGAAAGAAAAAGTACTATATTGAATAGTTTAATCCCACTCATAATCATCAACAAAAAGCATACATAGGGGAAAATATTTCTTGGAGAGCCAAAATTAATATTACTAAAATAATTAATAAGTCTCATTAACTCCATTGTGAAATAAGGCATTGGAAAATTCCAAAAGAAGCGTGGGAGGAAAAAGTGTGTATTTTTTTCTTTTTTCAGAAAAGTGGAAAAAGAAAAGAATTTCATTTTAGAATGTCAAGTCTTCAAAGACAAAAATGTAAGTTATGAAAATATTCTGGAAACTAGCTCTTGGGATAACCTATTCAGTGAGGGATTTGTCAAGAATTTGGGAGTGTTAAACTTTTATTGTGAGACTTCACGGGAAAATGGATGAATACAAGAGCCAGATGGAGAAACAATGTCTCTCATATGCTATATTTAGCCTCCTAGATGTTAAACTAATTTATTCTTCTTCTTCTACTAAAATAGCCTAGATCCATCTTAACATAGGATCTATCATGCTCCTAGAGGGATCAAATATATAGAGGTGCAAACATTTTCCAAGTTTTCATTAAAAAAAAAGGTTTGCACCACAAGATATTTTATCCCTCCCGGACTTGATTTTATTCTTTTATTTAATTTTTATTTTTATATAATTTCATTGAGTCAAAATGTTTTAATAATAATTTTATATTTTATTTTTGTTTTACTTTTATGTAATTTTATCGGGTCAAAATGTTTAGATAACATAATATAATGTTGAAAAGTCAACAATAAATGTGTGTCTAATTTAATTTTCCCTTAATTAAATTAGATAATAAAATGTAATCTTATCTCATAATCAGTTGTAATAGTTAAGTGAGTGTGATAAACTCAGTTAGCTCATGAATTTCGAATTGAAGGTGGTTGGTGAGGAATGCAAAGTGATTCTGTGTGTTTTAGAGTTCGATTTGCAGTTGCTGCATTAGTTTAATGCATGAGAAATCAATTAAATCAATTAATTGAGTTAAAATCAGTTTAACTAGTTGTAACTATTTGTTGCACTAGTGAGAGATCAAGTGAATTAAATCAGATTTAATTCACATGCAGTGATTTTTCATGAAAATGATGATTTACTATTAATAGTTGCATGCATTTCAGTTCCAGTGGAGACCCAGTTGAGACAAAGGTTAAAGGGATGTTAACTATCATTTGTATCATTAGTAGGCTTCCCACATGCAGTAAAACAACCATAGTATTTCCCATGAGAATTGCACAGTTTTGGAAGGATGAATTTCCTAAAGAATAGGGATTTCATTCCACATGAATTGCGCAAGGAAGGCATGTTAAGCAGAGGTTGAAAATTGGCTAAGTGTTGGTCGGTTTTGTTCATATCAGTGTGAGACAGTTGTGAGAGTGCAGGAGACTCTTATGAGAGGAGTGAATTGTAATTGTTTCATGATTCCTTGGTGAATATACAATAGAAGATAGAGGGGTTTTGAGCAGCAAGATTTCCCCGGGAAATATTTGTGTTGTGGTTTGATTTTCTTCTTTCTTTACTTGTTGTGATTGGCGATCATGTTTATTTTCTGCAATTGATTTATAGAAGGATTTAATATCTTGCTTTAGTATATCGCATGATCAGATTGAATCCATTGATATATAGATTTTTTGTATAATTTATACATGGTATCAGAGCACAGGAAATCACTATAGTGAAGAAAAAATTGAGTTTCTTACTGAATAGCATTCGAATTTGCAAAAGAATTCTTTCGTGTGACAGGGAGATCGGGATCAAGATGGCTTTCAATGGCTTGAGATTGGAGTATGCACTCGAGGGAAGTTCCAATTATATTGCGTGGAAAGATAGGATGGAGGCAGTTCTAGAGGACAAAGGGTTGAAATAATTCATTGATAATGACATTCCTAAACCTGCAGCAGCAGATGTCGCTCTTCTTGATGCTTGGAAAAAGAAGGTTGCAAAGGAGAGGAGGATCTTATTGGAGGGATTATGAGACCACATTGTCTCAAGTATCCATGGAAAAGTGACTCCATATGCAATGTGGAAGGCTTTGACAGATCTGTTTCAGAGTAGAAACGACCATAGAAAATTGGCATTGAAGGAAAAGCTCAGAAAAATCAAAATGGAGAAAGGTGACAATTTTCCAAAATATTTAACCAAGTTTGTCCAATATCGAGATGAGCTTGGGAGCGTCAGAATTACTGTAGCGAATGATGAATTGGTGAAACTAGCTCTTCTAATCCTTCCCAAGAGTTAGCATAGTTATCAGGACTTTGTCAATGGGAGGAAGAAGCTGCCAGATTGGGAGCGAATTTGGTCGGATTTGGTGCAAGAAGAATTCAGGTGGAATACCAGAGATGGATCTTCATCTAAGATAAATGATGAAGAAAATTGCGCCTTGGATGGTAAGGTGAAGAAGGGGAAAGGAAATAAATCCTATTCCAAATCTAAGACAAGAAAATAAGGAAATAAGAGCGACATGTCTAGAGTGAAGTGTTTTCACTATCACGAGCATGGAAATTATGCCACTAATTGTCCACAAAAGAAGAAGAACAAGAAGGCTTCAGGATCTGCAGCTGGTGAGCCTTTGGCCTCACAATTTGAGTTGCTTCTCGCTTATCACATGCATGGTGTGAAGTGCGATGGGATCAATGTGGTACTTGGATAGTGGTGCATCTTTCCACATGACGGGAGACAAAGAACTTTTCAGTAGCTTGAAGGAGAAGGACCTCCAGATGCATATCAAAATGGGTGATGACGGGAGGTACAATGCTACCGGGATTAGTACAGTTACCTTCTAGAGATAGTTAGGTAAACCCTTATTATTAAAATATGCAATGCTGCATGTACCAGGCTTGAAAAAGAATTTAGTTTCAGTTGCAACGTTGGAGGATAGAGGTTATGATGTGGTTTTCAGTGAAGGGAAAGCTTTCCTTTGACACAAAGCCACAGGTCAAGCCAAGAAGATTGGGATTCGTGTGAAGAATATCTACAAACTTGATGTAGATGGTTGCACAACATTTATGGGTAAGGCAGACAAAGTGGTGAGCCAGGATGAGGGTGAGTCATGGCACATGATATTGGGCCATCGACACCACGGTGCCTTGAAGGTCATTAAACAGATTTCTACGAGGCTTCCAAAGGGTACTCTTGTGCAGATAAACACATGAAATGCAAAGGCCACATTTCATGAGAAGGAGAATCGAGCAGCGGAAATCCTTGAGAGAGTTCACTGATACATGTGTGGACCATTCTCTACAGCTTCGAAAACAAAGCACAGGTATTATTTGATCTTTGTTGATTTTTCTAGAAAGTGTTGGATCTACTTCATGCAGAAGAAATATCAGACGTTCTCAAAATTTTGTGAGTTAAAAGCACTGGTGGAGAAAGATACAGGGAATCATGTGAAGGCTCTGAGTAGCGACAATGGTGGAGTACATATCCAATTAATTCAAGAACTTCTGTAGCAAAGAAGGAATTCAGAGAGATTTGATTGCACCTCATAACCCACAACACAAAGGGGTCGTAGAAAGAAAGAACAAAACAATTATGGGTGGAGCACAAGCGATGTTGCATGTTCAGGGCCTATCGTTGCATCTGTTGGCAGAGGCATGCAACACATCAATATTTGTGCAGAACCATAGTCCTCATCAGATACTTGGCATGAGTACACTAGAGGAGGCTTTTTCTAGTAAGAAACTTGATGTTTCATATTTTAAAATTTTTGGCTCATTTGTCCATTGCCATTTGACCAAAGATTCTAGGAAGAAGCTAGAACCAAAAACTGAGATTGGGATATTTTTGGGGTACACTAATACTCCCCACAACTATCGGGTACATTTTCCGAACAACAGGATGACTGTTGTGAGACAGGATATAAAATTTGATGAGGAGAAATCCATGAGATTTTCCCTTGAGAGGGAGATTGATTTGCATGCAGAGGAGGAACTCTTGGTTCCAAAGGATAAACCTCAAGATGTGGAGTAGCCACATGTAGAGGATCATGGAGTGGCAAAAAATACTCATGCAAATCCATCCACCAAAAATAGTAGAAGGTGCACCACAGAAGCTGATAGATTGAGACTTGATGTGACAGAACATGTAAGAGCACCTACTTTACTACGCAAAAAGAGACAGTCTCTAGACAGGTTTACTGGATACATGGATCTTATGAGCAAGTGTATTGTGACAAAACCATCCTCTTTTGAGGAATAAATGCAACAACCAATTTGGGTTGACGCCATGGTTGAGGAGTATGACTCCATCGTCAAGAACAGTGCATGGGAAGTTGTCCCAAGACCAGTCGGAAAATCAGTGGTTGGATCTAGATGGATCTATAAGGTGAAGCAAGCAGCAGATGAGACTGTGGAGAAGTACAAGGATAGATTTGTAGCCCAAGAATTCTCACAAGTTGAGGGGATTGACTATGAGGAGACTTTCGCACCAGTTGTGAGATACTCATCGATTAGATCCATCCTTGAACTCTCAGTGCAGATGGGGTGGTAGATACATCAGATGGATGTGAAAAATACATTTCTCAATGGAGTTATTAAGGAAGAAGTGTACATAGAGCAGCCAAAAGGTTTTTAGACCTTTGACAGTGAGTCGCATGCGTGCAGAATCAAGAGAGCTTTGTATGGGCTGAAGTAAGCACCTCATGCTTGGTACACCAGGATTGACAACTATTTCACTGGGTTGGGCTTCACGAAGAGTGGAGTGGATGTGAACATGTACCAGATTGTGGTTGATGGTAAGCTCTTGATTATCGTACTTTATGTTGATGATCTAATTTTGACAGGTGATGAGCAGCTGATAAATTCTTGTAAACAAGATCTTGCAAGAGAGTTTGAGATGAAGGACATGGGACTCCTTCACTATTTCCTTGGTTTGGAAATATGGCAGCAGGATGGTGACCTATTTGTTTCTCAAGGCAAGTATGCCAAAGAGATTTTGAGTAAGTTTCACATGGAGAGTTGTAAACCCATGGAGACTCCTCTTCCAGGAAACTGGAGGAAGGAGGATGATACTTCAGGTGAGGTAGCGGACGCTACTGTTTACAGGTAGCTTGTGGGTTCACTCATGTACTTGGTGAACACCATACCAGACATTTTCTACACAGTTAACCAGTTGAGTCAAGCTATGAATAAGCCAACCGAGATCTTTTGGAATGCGGGGAAGCATGTCTTGAGATATCTTAGGGGCACTACAGAGTATGGATTATGGTACAGACAGAAAGAGTGAGTGAAGCTTGAAGGCTTCACTAATGCAGATTGGGCAGGCAGTTCATCAGACAGAAAGAGCACATCAGGAGGGATCTTCATCATAGGATTATTAATATTGGAGAGAAAGAGAGACAAGGTATGACATTTACTAGAATAATATGAGTTGAATATTTGAACGGTCTATGATTTCAACCTCCCTTTTCATATGATTGATATGAAAATATGGCGAAACTAACATGTGTGATAATAAGAATAATAAAAGAAAATAGAATGAGATTGATCATAAAAAAAACTATTTGTAATTTATTGCATTCTTATTATTCACATTTTCTATCATCCTACATTGTTACATTTTCGCTTTGCATTCAAAAATTTATGTCATCAATATTCATCACCCAAGTTATTGAAAATATCTATCATCTCAACAAACTGAGGTAATTGGGAAAATTTAAAATTAAATTGACCAAATTAATCTTAGAAATATTTAACATATTTAAAATGATCAGAAGAATTAGATGTTCCACATATTTTTTGTGGTCGTGCCTGACTTAAACCCTGTTAGATCCTAGAGAGCATGTGTATTTGGGGAGGGTGAGATAGAGATACAAAGAAGCATAGATGGAGGGAAATATATATATATGGAGTAGGGATAAAAAGGGAATAAAATTTCTTGCACTTGATGCATTGATTTTAATGGTAGATGTTGATTTCTAATCCTATTTGATTTCTTGCACTAGATGCATTGATTTCATTGTAGATGTTTATTCCTAATCTTATATGATTTTTTGCACTAGATGCATCGATGTCAGTGTAGATGTTGATTCCTAATAACATTTGATTTCTAGCACTAGATGCATCGATTTCAGTGTATATGTTTATTCCTAATCCTACTTTATTGCTAGCATTAGATTGCATCAATTTTGGTGTATATGTTGATTCCTAATCCTATTTTATTTCTAGCACTATATTGCATCGATTTCAGTGTAGATGTTGATTCCTAATCCTATTTGATTGCTAGCACTAGATTGCATCTATTTTAGTGTAGATGTTTATTCCTAATACTATTTGATTACTAACACTAGATTGCTTCAATTTTAGTGTATATGTTGATTATTAATCCTATTTGATTGCTTGCATTAGATGCATTGATTTTAGTGTAGATGTTGATTTCTCATGCTATTTGATTTCTTGCATTAGATGTATTGATTTTAGTGTAGATGTTGATTTCTGATTTGATGTAACTAGATGTATGGTGTACATAAATTTCAAGGTAATTAGATTAAAATTGTGCATTGATTTCAATGTAAGCACAAAAAAGTTATTGAAAATGTGCATTGATTTATATGTTATAGTAATTCAAACATAAATAAAATACTTGAATTTTCATCTTAAATAAAATGTTCACTTAACTAAAATGTTTGCTTCCTAAAACTGTAAACTTTTTGTAATTGACTACATTGGTATTATTCTCATTTTCCTTCATTCAACATTGTTAGTCACTTTGCATTCAAATTAGGTAATAGAAAACAAATACAATTAAAACTTACTTAGGGATTAACATTCCATAAGTCACAATGATTGACTTTGCAAAAACCTCCTATTAATATTTGAAAGAAAGAAAGACAAGGTATCTTTACTACAATAGTGTGAGTTAAAGATTGAATGATATACAATTTCAACCTCCATTTTCATATGATCAATATGAAAATATGGTAAAAATAACATATGTAATAATAAGAATAGTAGATGGAAATAGCTTGAGATTCATCACAATGAAAACTTTTTGTAATTGAATACATTCTTATTATTCACATTTTCTATCATTCAACATTGTTACATTGTCACTTTTTATTCGAAAAATTTATTTCATCGATATTCATTAAGCAAGTTATTGATAGTCTTTACATCTCAACAAACTGAGGTAATTGTGAAAATTTAAAATTAAAGTGATTACTTTAATCTTAGACATATTTAACATATTCAAAATGATAAGAAGAATTAGATGTTCCACATATTTTCTATGGTTTCGCATGACTGAAACCAGATTAGATCCATCTTAACCCCAAATCTATCAAGCATCAAGAGGGATAGAATCTCTTGAGGTGCAAAGCTTCTCTCAAGTTTTGCACTTAGAAAAGAGGTTTTCACGTTGAGAGATTTCATCCCTCTCTGTGCTTGATAAATCCGAGGTTAAGATGGATCTAAGAAGGCTTCATTCCAAGTCACTTATCTTTCCAGTGTATTTTTTATGGTTATTTAATTTTAATGGGCTTCTCTTTTCTATGATTATTCTCTTCAAAGTCCATAAATCACTATAAAGAAAGAAAATTTCATGGAATTGTCTTTTCTCATCAGGACTCTCTCCGAGTCCATAAATCATTCCATGACTATATATGCTTTATTATTATGGGACAACATACTTGGATTAAGTGTTGAATTTGATTAGCTTGGTATTTCAATTCATTTTTATGCTATCTAAATTATCGATTAATCTTGTTGTTGGAATTTGCATTGTAAAGTTTTCTATTTTATAGTATTTTTATTTAATTTATACAGTTTTTAATTTTACTGGAATGTTATCATTTTTAATTTTATCTAATATTTTAGTTATAAATATTACATTTTTTCCATTAATTATTAAATTTCATTATATTATAAATTCTATAATAATAATAATAAAATAATTTTTATAAATTCTATAATAATAATAATAATAATTTTATTAATATAATAATTAATTATTAAATAATTATATATTCATTATTATTATTTTAATATGTTCATTTCTTCATAACAAAACAAATTATATAAAATAATAATTTACTTTAATAAACCTTTCTCTTCCAAGCCCATAAATCACTTCAGAAACCTGATATAATTATGACGCGCTTGACATGTTTGGTGTAAGTGTTGAATTCCGTTGACTTGGGTCTTTTCTAGTCTTCATACTCTACCAAGTTCACATAACACTCCAAAGATACCATCTAGCACTTGTCTCTATCTTGGACCCATCTAACGAAGGAGATTTTCCTTGCATGTTCATACACTTGCAAAAAGTCTAAATATGAACTTGAAGTATGATTTAACTCCATTTTAGAGTATTTTAAGTCTAGGTGCCTAGGATTAGTTTTTTTCTAATGCTTTTAACATGCATAGATCTTTCAAAAAACCTTTCATCCGGTGTTAGAGCTACTCGAAATTCATAAACTGCACAATGTATCAAATTTATGGAGATTTGTTTAGCCAACCCCCCCTCCTCATGCCTACATAAGGGACCTACAACCATGTTAGTTCTAGCATCATTGGGGAGAGAAGTAGCATAAAAATTTCTGTGTTATTTTAAAAGAACTCACTGATGGAATGTCCACTCACAAAATTAGTTCTACCTCTACCGATAATTAATTGATTAAACATTATGCTCTCATAATGAAATCTCTCAGCATAAATCTCTTCGCACAATGAAAGCTCTCTACACAAGCATTTGGTAATATTGTAATACTAAATAATCATATCTTTTTATTTTGAATAATACTATCTCTACCGCTAATTAATTGATTAAAGGTTTTGCTCTCATAATGAAATTCAACCACACAGTGAAAGCTTTTCACACAAATCTCTCTGCACAATAATTTATTAAATGGCTAGTATAATGAGGGAAATTTTTTATTTTTTGTGATACAAGTGTGCCACCATTTTTTCCACTTCCGTATGCATTCTCTCTCTACACATTTCTCATGCATCATTATTATTATATAATCCATATCATTATATTGCAAAAACTCGTTATCTCTATGTTCCACACTTTCGTATGGATTCTTTCACCACAAAGTTATTTGGAACCAATTATTTTATATATTATTGGTAAAATTTTAATACTAAATAATCCATATTTCTATGTTTTAATACCTCTAGTTAGTGAATTTTCCACACTATCACAAAATAAACTTTTTCCAAAATAAAGACTTTGCACTCTAGATTTTTTCTTGTAACACATGTTGGAGTGTGGAGGTTTGCTTGAGTGTAAAGAGTGAGTGCGGAAAATTTCAAAGACAACATTTAGTGTCACACAATCAACTTCTTCGTACCAAATATAATTTATCAAATTTAACGTCCAATAGTGTACTCATTATTTGTGCAATTTAATATTAGTGTTTACAACATAATTTATTATGTAATCTTTCTAATGATAACAAGTAGCATACAAAATGTTGAAAGCATTTAGTACTAGAGCATGTGAGAAAGGAAAAGTGTGTTGTATGCAAAAACTGTATCCAAACAGTAATGTCTACGAAGATGTGGAAACTTGGAATTTTTATAATAGCATTGAATACTTAATTAATGCTTAGAAGTGATACTAGTATCTATTCAACAAATCAATATGAAATCACATTATCATGCCAGTGCTTACTAGAATTTACACCGATGCATTATGTAATGATTATTGGTTGCAAACATATATATATATATATATATATATGAATTGTAATATGAATTATATGTAATATGCGGATCCATCTCCTATATGCTCCCCAATTTCAAATTGTCAGAGTGTGGGGGGTTTTGTTAGACATGTTCGAGCTTGTGATAGATCACATAACCCAACTAGAGTGCATGTTCTACTTATAGATCCTGGATTCGACACTACTTAGAGTGTGTGAGGCAGTGTTTCTATATTTGTTGACAATCATATTACAGATACTGGAACATCTTCACCTAATATAGGTGCATTTTTAAATCCTCTCTATACTTTGTGTGTTTATTTCTTGAAATTTTCTAATTTTTAAATCATCTTCAATTGATGTGTTTGAATTTAATGTATATATTATTATGCTTATAGTTTATTATATCTATGCTAAATTATGTTTCTGATTTGCAGACCCTTAGCAGGGTGAATCTAAGGATCATAGTGCAACTTCGATCCCTCCATGGGATGATATTATAGCTAGTATCACATTGGTGGATGTTACGACCCAACATACATGGGTCACATGAGAGTTGGGTAAAATACCTGCTAGTTCAACTACTAGGCATAGTTTGTCTTTGAGGTTGGATAACATCGATAGGTTAATCTAGACACATTGGAGGTCGAGCCCACATGGTCACCTCCTACATTCCATATAGAGGATTAGGATGTAGAAGGTTGGAGGTCCACATACTTGGGAGGAGGGGAAAGAGGCCACCAAGACATTGATTTTTATGGGGAGTTTCTCGACATCCCTCTAGAGTGCCCTACTAGACTTAAAGGTATGATTCCACTTAGATATTTTAATAATTTTGATGCAACCCCTTTTGTTTATGATCAATTCATTGGAACTTAAGGCTGGTTCCCCCACCATTACTAGTTCCCCCTTTACTTTGCAAAGAATATCTATGTAGAGTTTGTGCTACAAATGAGGCCATATTACACCAACACAGGATCTTATTTTTATGTAGCTGACATGGGACATATCTATGATTATGAAGGGGATCATAGGGATATTGAGCATGTACTAAAACCTCTGAGATTGATGGCACTACAGTCTCAAAGTGTGGCATTTTCGACAGAGCTAGAGAAACCATTGAAAATCGGTAATGAGATTATGAATACCATTGTAGATAACATGAAAATGACATTGGACCACCATTGCCTCGTGACCCACCAATTCCATTGTATTATAATTCATATCTCGTGAGTATACCCATTTACCAACTTTTTTCATATGCATGTATATGTCTTGATGCCATCCATGACACTTCGAGGGTGCACGACTGGTGTGAAATAGACCAAGTACATATATACAAATTTTTTGACTCATATAGTCAAATTATACATAATCATCTATATTAATTTAATTTGTATTATATATTTTTTTATATTAATAAGTTCATGATAACATGTAGACATGACCCAACTACATTGATGAACTTATAAGGTCATTCGAGGGGGAATTTTATCAGCTATACCAACCTCCGCCAGTGCATGTTTCCATGTATTCTCGTCCACATTCATTTCCACCTCTAGCTCATAACACTCATGTGGAGGAGAGTCACTATGTACAACCACATGGACCAAAAACTGAAGTAATCTTATTTACTCCTAAGATTTCAATTTTTTTTTTTTTAAGTTACATGCATGCTAATTAATTCATAAAATAATTATAGTTTGTCTTTGCCATTGCGTACATAGGCCCAAATGTAGAGTGTTGTCGATGTCACAGTTATGTGGATGCATGAGTGATATGCTAAGTATAAAGGAATTGACGATGCAGGTCCATCGATGCAAGTCCCAATATTTGAGCCACAACAAAGGGAGCAATTAAACCCATATGTATCAAACATCCATCCTAGATGAATTGCATTTGGACTTGAGTGAGGTTAGTAGATTCATATATGTAATTAAATGTGGTTAAAAATAATTTATGTCCATATTATTTATTTTGTACAAATAATGGTCTAATTAGTCTGAATTTGAATATATTTTATTGTAGTACATGATTATGGACACTTACTTTGTGAAACAAAACTCATATAGGATTTCCAGTGGCACTTAGAGTCGATAATTTGTATATTTTCAGGCCCATTTCATAGGGCATATTCACATGTGATACAGATTTTATATTTCCATACATCGAAATTTTATGGATGTACATGAACATAATTTTAGTTTATGGATGCTTATTATTTTAGTTTATGGATTCTTATTATTCGTGTTTATGGATTTTCTTTAAATTTTGAAATTTATGGATTTGTTAACTGTTTCGCTAGTTTAAATATAAATATATATATATATATATATATATATATATATATATAACTTTTTATTAAAAAATAAAACAATTTTGATTTCTAGTTTCCGATATTGAGAAAGTAAATACAATGTTAAGCTATGAAAAATTCAAGTCACTTTGATACTTAAAATGAATTAAAATACATATGGTTGAATTAAAAAACACAAACAGGATTGGAATAAGTTTTAAATTCAATTTTAAAAGATGTATTTATGTCACATGTATTTGAGTTTAATATACCAAAAAACAATTGATGATATATGTTTTTATAATTTTATATATAATTAAATATTAACTTTCTTAAATTTACTTGCTATCTCAAGGTTCAATTAAAAAACACAAATGAAACTGAAATAAGTTTTATTGTATTTTAAGAGATGTCTTGCAAATAACAAATAAGTTTTATTCTATTTTATTTCTTTTAAAGTCATCTATGAGAGCTTAGTCATAACATGGTATAAGGAAAATCTTACATGATGCAAGTCACTTTGATACTTAAAATAAAATAAAATATATCATGTACCAATTGAATATTGAGCATGGAAAGAATTACATATATGCTTCATATTGGCTTGTAGAAAGTGCCTTTTAGTGCAATCAACATGTATGTTATTACAATGATTTTAAAAAATAAATTATTTGAATTTTAAAGTCATCCATATTATAATTTAAAAATCTATTTATGGAAAATTTTGTGACCCACCCATATACCATTGCATGGCCAAATCTTTTAAGTATATTTAAATCAATTCCTTATATGAAGGTTCAATTTAAAAACACAAATAGGATTAAAATTAATTTTATTCAATTTTAAAAGATGTCTTGTAAACAACAAATAAGTTTTATTCAATTTTATTTCTTTTGAGGTCATCTACAAGAGCTTAGTCATATTATGATATAATTACATTGTTACTACCATGCAAGTCACTTTGATACTTAAAATGAATGAAAATATATCATGTATCAATTTAATATTGAGAATGAAATGAATTACAAATATTAACTTCGTATTGGCTTGTAGAAAGTGTATTTTAGTGCAATTAACATGTACGTTATTACAATTCAATTTTAAAATTAATTTATTTGTATTCTAAAGTCATCCATATTATAATAAAAAATATGTATATGGAAATTTTAGTGACCCACCCATATACCATGGGATGGTCAACATTTTAAAGTATTTCAATCATTTTTTTTACCTCAAGGTTCAATTAAAAAACATTTCAAGTGTAAACAACAAGAGCTTAGTCATAACATGATATAAGTCAATCATATTGGAATTAAATGTAGGCAATATATATATATATATATATATATATATATATATATATATATATATATATATATATATATATATATATATATATATATGATAACATTTCTATAATTTTATATAATGTTATCAACTTTCCTAAATATACTTAGCTATCCAGGTATTTCAATCAATTCCTTATGATTGAAATAAGTTTTATTCAATTTTAAAAAACTCAAGTATGATTTGAAACAAATTTTATTAAATTTTAAAAGATGTCAAGTGTTGAGATTCAACAAGGTGATGAAGCTTAGTGAAAATCAGTCACCTTCACTAAGTGGGCCCGTAGGCTATTTTTAGGTGTAAGTCTATTTTTAGACATGGTGATCATATTTCAGAAGTTGCAGGATGCTATTTGTGGATGGTTGGTCAAGTTGGAAAGATAGATGAAATTCTACTTTTAGAATATTGGGCGAAGTCTATTTATAGATCGTCGATCTAAAAATAGATGTGTCAATTATTATTAGCCCTTAATAATAATTAGACTCTAAATATTAACTTATTCTCTTGGAGCACTTTATTTCAGTATACAGATTTGGAAAATCAGTGGCCTGAAGGAATTACGCAATTCCTAGGGTTTAATAGTGGTTCATGCATGGAGGACTCAATTAGAACTGAAGTGGAAAAGTTATGACAGAGTTGGAAGAGTAGTTCATGGAGTTGTTATTCAGTTTAACTCAGTTATTGGAGTTAAACTCAGTTGAGCTAGTTGTATCTAGTCTAACTAAATGATACACTAGTGAGACTGGAGTGAATTAATTAGTTAATTAACTCACAAATAATAAATCACTAATCAACTGAACAAATACAATAGTTAACTACAGTGCATGTCAGTTCCAGTGGAGACCAAGTGAAGAGGTAGGTGAAAGGGTGAGATGGACTATCTGTTGTGACTATAGTGATGCATTGATTGAATCACACACACATTGGAGTTGCCAATAAGTATTGCGAAGTCAATTCAAGGCCAATTCAAATTCATTCAGGGGTCTTCTTCAGCAGGGATTGAGCAGTGGAGGCAGGCCATCAGGAGGCAAGAAATCAGTGCATGGATTTGCAGATTTCTTCATGATAGTGTGTGACGATTAATTGTACTGAGAGCTTGATGTAATAAGCTTTGTATGAGATTTTTATATGATCTCCATGATACATAATATATGATAGTTGGGGTTTTTAGCTTCAAGCTTTCCCGTTAAAAAATTGTGTTATGTGCGATTTTTTTTATTGCTTCATGTGTTTGCAATTGAGTTTTAAATTTCCGCAAAAGATTAACAGTGGAAGGATTCAGTATTTTGCAAGAAGATAAATATTGTTATATCAGGAGAATATGGATATATAAATGCATATGTTATATAATTTCTACATGGTATCGGAGCAGTGTTAATTCTTGAAGATTGCAATTGTGAGGAATTGTTGAGTTTGTGCTGGTGGACAATTCAAATTTGCTGCAGAAATTTCTTGGTGCGATAGTTGAGTATACATTGAAATGTATTTCAATGGGTTGCGATTGGAGTATTCCCTTCAGGGAAGCTCTAATTACATAGCTTGGAAGGATCAGATGAAGGCGGTGCTGGAAGATAATGGATTGAAGGAGTTCATCGATAGCGATGTTCCTAAGCTTGGTTCTAGCGATGTTGCATTACTTGATGCATGGAAAAAGAAGGTAGTGAAGACAAGAAGAATTCTATTGGAAGGTGTAAAGGACCATATTGTGTGAAGCCTTCACGAGAAAGCCACTCCATTTGAAATTTGGAAGGCTTTGATAGATTTTCTCCAAAGCAACAGCGACCAAAGGAAGTTGGCGCTGAAAGATAAGCTCAGAAAAATAAAAATGGAGAAGGGTGATAGTATTCCAAAATATATCAGGAAGTTTGTCCACTGTAGGGATGAATTGGGAAGTGTGGGGATTAATGTTGATCATATTGATGACTTGGTGAGCTTGGCTCTCCTTGGGCTTCCAAAGAGTTGGCATAGCTATGAAGATTCTGTCAATGGACGGGAGAAACTATCGGGTTGGGAGCGACTTTGGTCGGATCTTGTGCAGGAGGAGATAAGGCGAAGTACCAGGGATGGCTCTTCAATGAAGAATGATGATGAAGAGAATTGAGCTTTGGTTGCCAAAGAAAAGAAAGGGAAGGGGAAGGAATTCCCTTCAAAATCCGAGGTTAAAGGAAAGAAGTAGGATTTGTCCAAGGTGAAGTGTTTTCACTGTCACGAACATGGGCATTTCACCACTAACTGCCCATAGAAGAAGAAGAAAAAGAAGGTTGCTAAAGCTACAGCTGGAGAGGCCTTAGCCTCACAATTTGAAATTTATTTCTCTTTGATCGCATGCTTGGTTTCAAGTGCAATGGGATCGGTGTGGTATCTTGATAGTGGTGTGTCTTTCCATATGACGGGAGACAAGGAGTTTTTTAGTGATCTGGAGGAGAAGGATCTCTAAATGCATATAGAGATGGGTGATGATGGTCGATACAGTGCGACCAACATTGGGACCATTACCTTTGAGAGGGAACCAGGTAATCCATTTCTGTTGAAAGATGTTATGCATGTTCCAGGTCTGAAGAAGAACTTGGTCTCGGTTGCGATGTTGGAATATAGAGGTTATGACGTTGTTTTCGGCGATGGAAAAGCTTTCCTACAACATAAAACAATGGGTCAAACCAAGAGGATAGGGATTCAAGTTAAGAATCTCTACAAGCTGGAGTTAGATGGATGCGCTGCAATGATGGGCCAAGCAGAAGAAGTGGTGACCTAGGATGAGGGAAAATTATGGCACAGGAGATTGGGCCATCTTCACCATGGCGCTTTGAAGATTTTGCAGCAGATTTCTACTGGACTTCCCAAGGGCACCCTTGCGCAGTCAGATTAGTGCAAGGGATGTACTATGGGTAACTTTGTGAAGACCACCTTTCATGAGAAGGAGAACCATGCTTCGGTGATCCCGGAGAGAATTCACACAGACGTGTGTGGACCTTTCTCGGTTGCGTCAACAAAAAAACATAGGTATTATGTTATTTTTGTTGATGAATATTCTCGTAGATGCTGGATCTTATTCATGCAGAAGAAGAGTGAAATATTCTTAAAGTTCTATGAGTTTAAAGCATTGGTGGAGAAAGAGTCGGGGAAGCAAGTGAAGGCTCTTTGGAGCGATAATGGTTGTGAATATATCTTGGGCGAATTCAAATACTTTTGTAGCAAAGAAGGAATTCGAAGAGAACTCATAGCACCTCATAACCCACAGCAGAATGGGGTCGCTGATAGGAAGAACAGAATGATTGTGGGTGCTACACGAGCTATGCTACATGACCAGGGCCTACCGATGCACTTGTGGGCGGAAGCATGCAACACTGCGGTTTATGTGCAAAACTGTTGTCCTCATAAAGTACTTGGCATGAGTAAACCTAAAGAAGCTTTTACTGGTAAGAAGATTGACATTTCTCATTTGAAGATTTTTGGCTCATCTGTTTACATTCATGTGACAAAGGATGCCAGGAAGAATTTGGAGTTGACTACAGAAGTTGGGATACTTTTGGGGTACACAAAAACACCCCATAATTATCGTGTGTATTTTCCAGATAGTCAGATGACTATGGTGTGACGGGATATAAAATTCAATGAGGTGAAAGCCATGAATTTTTCGCTTGAGAGGGAGCTACACTTGCATGCAGAGGAAGAACTAATTTTTTCCAAAGATGAGCCTCTAGATGTGGAACAGCCACAGGAGGAGATTCATGGAGTGGAGGAGTCCACTCATGCAGAACCAAACATCATAACAGGTAGAAAGTGTACCACAAAAGATGAGAGACTGAATCTTGATGAGGCACATAATGTAGGAGTCCCTACATCATAGCGCAGACAGAGACAGTAACCTGACTGATTTACTGGATACATGGCTCTTATGAGCAAGTGTGTCATGGCAGAGCCATCTTCTAATGAAGAAGCAGTGAAGGAGCCCACATGGATAGATGCCATGGTGGAGGAGTATTAATCCATTGTCAGAAACATGCTTGGGAGATTGTTCCAAGGCTGGCGGGTAAATCAGTTGTAGGATCAAGATGGATCTACAAGGTAAAGCAAGCTACTAATGGGAGCGTCGAGAAGTATAAGGTAAGATTTGTTGCCCGGGGCTTCTCACAGATCGAGGGGATTGATTATGAAGAAAACTTTGCACTTGTCGCACGGTATTCTTCCATAAGGACCATCCTTTCTCTCTCAATGAAGATGGGTTGGCACATTCATCAGATGGATGTGAAGACTGTGTTCCTTAATGGGATCATTGAGGAAGAAGTGTACATTGAGCAGCTTGAAGGATTCAAAATATTTAGCAGCGATTCGCATGTTTGAAGGGTCAAAAGAGCACTATATGGGCTGAAACAAGCACCTCGTGCTTAGTACACTCGGATCAACAACTATTTCATCGGACTTGGTTTCACCAAGAGTGAGGCGGATGCAAATCTGTACCAAATTGTGGTGGACGGTAAGCTTTTAATCATTGTTCTTTATGTTGACGATTTAATACTAATCGGTGATGAGCAATTGATACACTCATGCAAGGTAGATCTTGCAAAGGAGTTTGAGATGAAGGATTTGGGCCTCCTTCATTATTTCCTTGGATTGGAAATATGGCAGCGGGAAGGTGAACTATTTGTGTCTCAAGGCAAGTATGCCCGGGAGATACTGGAGAAATTTCACATGCAAAGCTGCAAGCCTATTGAAACTCCTCTTACAGGAAATTGGAGGAAAGAGGATGCTACATCGGCAGAGGTAGTGGATGCCATTGTTTATCGACAGTTGGTGGGTTCGCTCATGTATTTAGTTAATACAAGACCGGACATATGCTATGCAGTGAACCAGCTTTCACAAGCAATGATTAATCCTACCAAGCTCTTTTGGAAGGCAGGAAATCATGTCCTAAGGTATCTTAGGGGCACATCTAAGTATGGCTTATGGTACAGACAGATGGATGAGGTGAAGTTTCATGGCTTCACATATGCAGATTGGGCAGGCAGCCCAACGGACAGAAAGAGCACATCAGGAGGGGTTTTCAGTATCAGATCTACAACAATTTATTGGTACAGTAGGAAACAAAGATCCGTGGCACTCAGTTTAGCAGAAGTAGAATACATGGCAGCAAGTCAAGCTACATGTGAGGCTCTCTGGATGAGGAAGATCCTGGTCGGTTTGTTTGGTTCACATTTAGATCCTATAGTGATACATTGTGATAATCAAAGTTGCATTAAACTCTCGATTAATCTTGTGTTTCATGATAGATCTAAAAATATTGATATTCGGTATCATCATATCAGAGATTTTGTGCAGCGGAAGATCATGTTGCTTCAGTACATTCCTATGGAAGATCAGGATGCAGACATTCTGACGAAGGTGCTCACCAGGAGCAAATTCAAATACCATAGATGCAAGATCGGGGTGAAGGATAATCCCTATCGTTTTGAGAGGGATTGTTGAGATTCAACAAGATGATGAAGCTTAGTGAAAATCAGTCACCTTCACTAAGTGGGCCCGCAGGCTATTTTTAGGTGTAAGTCTATTTTTAGACTATGTCTATTTTTAGACTATGTCTATTTTTAGACTATGTCTATTTTTAGACATGGTGATCATATTTCAGAAGTTGCAGGATGCTATTTGTGGATGGTTACTCAAGTTGGAAAAATAGATGAAATTATATTTTCAGAATATTGGGCGAAGTCTATTTATAGATCATCGATCTAAAAATAGATGTGTCAATTATTATTAGCCCTTAATAATAATCAGACTCTAAATATCAACTTATTCTCTTGGAGCACTTTATTTCAGTATACAGATTTGGAAAATCAGTGGGCTGAAGGAATTACCAAATTCCTAGGGTTTACTGGTGGTTCATGCATGGAGGACTCAGTTAGAACTAAAGTGGCAAAGTTATGACAAAGTTGAAAGAGTAGTTCATGGAGTTGTTATTCAGTTTAACTCAATTATTGGAGTTAAACTCAGTTGAGCTAGTTGTATCTAGTCTATCTGAATGATACACTAGTGAGAGTGGAGTGAATTAATTAGTTAATTAATTCACAAATAATAAATCACTAATCAACTGAACAAATACAACAGTTAACTATAGTGCATGTCAGTTCCAGTGGAGACCTAGTGGAGAGGTAGGTGAAAGGGTGAGATGGACTATCCATTGTGACTATAGTGATGCATTGATTGCATCACACACACATTGGAGTTGCCAATGAGGATTGCGCAGTCAAGGCAAGGCCACTTTGAATTCATTTAGGGGTATTCTTCAGCAGGGATTGCGCAGTGGAGGCAGGCCATCAGGTGGCAAGAAATCAGTGCATGGATTTGCAGATTTCTTCATGATAGTGTGTGACGATTGATTGTACTGAGAGCTTGATGTACTAGGCTTTGTATGAGATTGTTACATGATCTCCATGATACATAATATATGATAGTTGGGGTTTTTAGCTTCAGGATTTCCTGTTAAACAACTGTGTTATGTGCGATTGTTTTTATTGCTTCATGTGTTTGCAATTGAGTTTTAAATTTCCGCAAAATATTAACAGTGGAATGATTCTGTATTTCGCAAGAAGATAAATATTGTTAGATCAGGAGAATCTGTAAATATACATGCATATGTTATATAATTTCTACATCAAGATGTAAAATACAATTAAGTTTTATTTGATTTTATTTCTTTTGAGGTTATCTACAAAAGCTTAGTCATATCACGATTATATATATGTTCTATTTGTTGCAGCTTTTACTAAACAATATGACACATGTGTGTAACTATTTCCTTGGTTTATGTCAAACTAACACAACATTTATTAATGACATAAAAAAAATATAATGTTGTCCATAACATAGATCGAGTTGAATTTCCATTTTAAGAAAAATAATATCATATCAACTTAGTTAAATTATTAATGGATTACATTTTACATATTTATTGATTCTAAATATATGGGATTCACATAAAGATCCTATTCTTAAAAATAAAACCTCCTTGAAGTTTGGAAAACTTTATTTTTACAAAGGAAAGCTCAATATCTCAATCGAAGCACTAGTGAAACATGTAAATGGCTTGATTACGGGTTTCTTAAAACCTTGATCGGGAAATTTGAAATTATAATTTAAGCACTCGATTGAGCATTTTAAGCATTTGATAGAGATTCTAAGGTTCTAAAAAAAACAATTTAAAAACCCCTTCTACATCTTTATCTGCAACACCATTTTGTACCCTAGCAGACTTAGGGAAAAAATTGTCTTTAAGTGGAAAAGTTGATCATGTTAGATTCATGAAGGAATCATCTATCCAATGTCATATGAGTTCAACATTTTCAAATTCATATGATATTTTTCATCTAATTTCTTTTTAACATAATTCCTGATTTTTTTTGGATAATATCAAAGAGGTTGAATAAGAAATCAATAACATAAAATACAAAACGAGAAAATTTCAAAAAATACCACTATCCTCGTTTATGAGTCCTATTCAAAAGGGTACTCTTGGTTTTTAAATTTATCTAAATAGTTGAAAAAACTACATGAACACATGTGTCTTCAAAATGCAATTGAAATATTACTTCGCCAACTCTGAAGATTAATAAAAATTATAATCGTGCATAAAAAAATATTTTTTTTAAACGAAAAACTTTGTTCTCTCTGTCTAGATCATGGTAATATATATATATATATATATATATATATATATATATATATATATATATATATTAAATTACACATTTTAAACTAAGTTATGCTACGCCAACACACACATACCTCGTAAGGTGTGCAAAAATTTGCAAGGACAAGCATTTCATTTAATGAAAAACTGGCATATTATACGACACTAATTTTTTTGCAAAACATATCATTAAGGCAATAGCATAATTATCCACGAATTTTCCTTTTACTCCAAATCAAAATTCACAATGCTTATATGAATTTTGATGGCTTCAATTAGATAAAAGAGTAAATTTTTGAAATTTCAGTGGCAAATTTGGCCCAAAAGTGTAACGCATATTCATACATTCACCCTAGAGTAAATTATAAAGATTCTATAGAATCAATGCTCATGTTTGGACAATCTCGCTTGGAACATGTGGAGGTTCATATTGATTGTGAATCAGATAACGAGGATTTGTTGGATCTGTCAGGTTGTAGCATAAGGGATTTTCGACAATATCCTCTTTGGATAATGAGTAGGGATCCGTTTGTTTGACTTTGTAGTTTGATATCCTTTTTGTTTGTCTTGGGCTCGGTCAAGAAGATTTTTGTAGTTTTATATGGTCTTGGATTCTGTCTTTATATTTGTTGGGCTTAACACAATGATATGTGTTTTGTTGTTTACGAGTTGGCTATGGTATTTATGTTGGTCTTTTTTTGTTGGCATATTTGTAAATTATGGATCCTCGTTGTGCATTGGATGAATAGGAGATTACCATGGCATACAACTGTGTATAAAAATTCTATATTTGGGTTTGTATGGTGATCTGTAGTCATGGTTTCATAATGAGTAATGTATGCTCTAATAATAAATAAAAACATAATAATAAAAAAAATCTTCACGCATAACCATAATAACACAATTAATTATTCACCAATAACCATTCCCATATAGTATCTTGAAGATTGAATAAGGGGAAATCCCCTTCTCAAAAATAAATATTAATTTTATTAATATAGTGTTTGAGTGTTTACTACCTAATGATACAATTTACAAAAAAATAAAATAAAATATACATATATAAAACTACATATTTATGTATTTATTTCTAAATCAATTTTATTCTCCATGTGCATTTTTTATTTTTAAATTAACTTCATTATCAATTACCTTGTCAAAACAAAAATATAAAAAAAAATTAATAAAATTATTAAAGATAAAAATTGATGACATAGGAGAGATGGAGAGAGTGTGTATGTTTAGGGGTGATATAAAGAGACAAAGAAGAAAATATGGAGAGAAGAGGAGATAAGAGGAGAGAGGGAGGGATATAGTAACACACACACAGAGAGAGAGAGAGAGAGAGAGAGAGAGTTTGGGGGGAAGGGGGGGTTGAGATAAAGATTGATCGATATGGTGTGGGAGAGTGTGTGTGTTTGGGGGGGTTTGAGATAAAGAGACAAACAGGGAGAGATGGAGGGAGATATAGATATATATATGGAGGGGGGAGAGAGGGACGACTATTTATTGCACTAGATGCATTGATTTCAGTGTAGATGGTGATTTCTAATATTATTTTATTTATTGCACTAGATGCAATAATTTCAGTGTAGATGGTGATTTCTAATCCTATTTGATTACTTGCACTATATGCATTGATTTCAGTGTAGATGGTGATCTCTAATGCTATTTGATTGTTTGCACTAGATGCATTGATTTTAATGTAGATATTGATTTATAATGATATTTGATTGCTTGCATGAGATGCATTGATTTCAATGTAGATGATTTCTAATCCTATTTGATTTCTTGCACTAAAGCATTGATTTCCGTGTAGATGGTAAATTTTAATCCTATTTGATTGCTTGCACTATATGCATTGATTTCAATGTAGATGTTCATTTCTAATTAGAATTCATATTTCTTGCACTAGATGCATTGATTTTAGTGTAGATGATCTCTAATCCTATTTGATTGCTTGCACTAAATGCATTGATTTTAGTGTAGATGGTGATTTCTAGTCTTATTTGATTGCTTGCACTAGATGAATTTATTTTAGTGTAGATGGTGATTTCTAATCATATTTGATTGTTTTCACTAGATGCATTGATTTTAGTGTAGATATTTATTTTTAATGATATTTATTTGCTTTCACGAGATGCATTGATTTCAATATATATGATTTCTAATCTATTTGATTTCTTGCACTAAATGAATTTATTTCAGTGTAGGTGGTAATTTCTAATCCTATTTGATTGTTTGCACTAGATGCATTGATTTTAGTGTAGACGATTTCTAATCTTATTTGATTGCTTGCACTAAATGCATCGATTTAAGTGTAGATGGTGATTTCTAATCCTATTTTATTTCTTGCACTAAATGCATTGATTTCAATGTATAAGTTGGTTTCTAATCATATTTTCTTACTTTAACAAGATGCATTGATTTGAGTGTAAATGTTGATTTCTTGCATTAGATGCATTGATTTCAGTGTAGAATTTTTTTAATCTTATTTTATTGCTTTCATTAGATGCATTGATTTCAGTATAGAAGTTGTTTCATTAATATTATTTGATTTCTTTCATTAGATGCATTGATTTCAGTGTATATGTTGATTTCTGATTTGATGTAACTAGATGTATGATGGTACATTAATTTTAAAGTAATTGGATTAACAATGTGCATTGATTTCAGTGTAAGCACAAAAAATTATTGACATTGTACATTGATTTTTGTGTTGTAGTAATTCAACCAATTAATATTGGAGAGCAAGAGAGACAAGATATGATGTTTACTACAACAACTCGAGCTAAATATTTAAATGGTTTACAATATGAAAATATGAAAAAGCTAACAAGGGTGACAATAAGAACAGTAGAAGAAAATAGTTTTAGATTGATCACAATGAAGACTATTTGTAATTGAAAACATTCTTATTATTCACATTTTCTATCATTCAACACTATTGTTGTCAATTTGCATTTAAAATTTATATTTCATCTTTTTTCATCATTAAAGTTATTAACAATATTTATCATCTCAACAAACTGAGGTAACTAAGAAAATTTAAAATTAAAATGACGAGGTTAATCTTACTCATATTTAGCATATTTCAAATGATTATATTAATATTAGATATATTTACATATTATTGATAAAAATTTTCATATCTTCAATAGATTTTCCTTGGCCGCACATGACTGAAACCAACCTAGATCCATCTTAACTCTGGATCTATCAAGCGTGGAGAGGGATCAAATCTCTCGAGGTGAAAACCTTTCCTCAAGTTTTGCACTAAAAAACGAGGTTTTCACCTCGATATATTTGACCCCTCTCGGCACTTGATAGATCCGGAGTTAAGATGGACCTAGGCTGGTATTATAGACATCCCAAATAAGAAAGAAATTCAAAACTTACTTTGCAATAGAGAAATTATTTTTTCATTATAGAAAAGTTTATATAGAATTATTCGAGTGCTAACAAAATCCGATCTATGTCCCTGGTTCCTCCAATCCAACTCAAATCCACCCACACTTATTTCATTTTGTTATTCCTCGAAGGATTCTGACTATAGATGAATAACACCACCACCATTGGAACTATCATCTTTGCTTACCAAGTTTTTAGATTCTATTCTCTTCCACTTCATGTTTTACAACCGAATACAACCATTTATTTTTTGGTATCAAACCAAGGGCATGAACCAATATGCCTCCTCATGCAAGCACTAACCCTCAAGTAGGGAATTTTGAGCTGTCCACGATTTTTAACATTGAATCCTATTATATTTTTCTAGATTTTTTTAATTTGTATATGAAAAAAAATAATAATATATATACATATCAATACTAATATTTCCTCCCTCTCTTCTCATAGGTCATCCCATAGACATATTTTCTCATACCAGTTATTTAAGTAACGTACAAAGATAGGAATTGGGCCTCGATTAGAGACACATACCAATAAAATGCATACTACTTATCAACCCATTCAATTTGTGTGCCCTAAAAATGAAATAGGTCGATAGATTTAAAATTTCCATAGACCAGCTAAGCAAAAAACCCACCTCATTTCAAATTTCAACATTTAAATTTTCATCTAATTACCTACACAATGCCACTATTTTTTTTGAAACTAGGTGTGGAGTGGCATTGATTACGTACTCATTGATGCCATATCACCACCTTATTAACTATGTCTAAACTGTGGAGCTTGCAAAACTTTGATCCATGGACATATCTAAAAATCAATGACGATGTATACCATACATATCCTTTTATGATACATACATATGTTTCTATATGATGACCATAGCATGCATTAAGCTAATTATTAGCTAAGTGCATGCTAAATAATGTTTTCCTAAAGATGAGCGCCAGATGACATCTTTGGAGTAACATGTAAACTACGAACTTGGTAGAGAATGAAGACCAAAAAAAACCAAATTCAATGGAATTCAACAGTGACTCCAAACATGTTGGGCCATCATAAGCATATTATTTCTTTGAAGTGACTTATGGACATTTAAGAGAATAGTCCATTAAAATGAAATAATTAATTTTTATAATTTTTTTTCGTTATGAAGCAATGAATATTTTGAAAAGAGAGATATAAGAAAAGGGTTTAAAATTAAGGTCACAAGGAGTAGAAGATGTCAATATGAAAATCTCAATGAAGTCAGAAAACAAACTAGAAGGACCCTCAAACTACAAGGCATGGAAAAATAAGATATATATTATCCTCGAAAAGCACAAAGTTTTGAATTTTGTTCAAGGGAAATTCAAGAAATTGACAAATGAAGAAGAGAAAGAGAAGTTTGGAGAATCTGAAATTGTATTCAACAACCTAATAGTGGATCTAAATCAAAGGACACCTTAATTCCATACATATCCAACACATATTTCATTCAAGAAATGTATGTGGCTCTCTTCAAACTATTCACCATCAGGAACATTGGTTAGATAAAAAGTCTCAAAACGAATTAAGAACCATTAAGATGACAAAATATGATATCGTTTCATCATATTTTTTAAGAATCTATGGAATCATAGATGAACTTAAAACAATAGATGAATATGTACCAATAAAATGGCCCCTAATTACTGCTCTTCTAGGACTACCGAAATCTTGGAGTGTTTTGCATCACAAATTAATAGCTAGAAGGGTACTCCAACATTTGAACAAATGTGGAAAGCATGCAGTCAAGAAGAAGGCCAAATATCATTAGTAAAAAAAAAGAACGAATATGAAGAAGAAAATACCTCTAATGCCTATTCTGCTCATCACAAGAAAAATGAAACCTTCAAGAATTTTAAAGGACCAAAGAAGAAAGTTGACCTATCCAAAATTTAATGTTACACCTATCATAATATGGGTCATTACATGAATCAATGTTGTGAGAATCCAAGGAATAAGAAGAGATATAGGGAATAAGAAAATATTATCGATGAAGCTCCACCAAACAAGAATAAGACTGAGGAATCAAAAGTCAAGGACTTTTACTACTAAGTCCTCTCCTAATTATCCATCTTAGTCTTGTATTGTTTTCCTTTATGTTTTGATTTCTAGAGTTTGTAGGTCTAACATGTATTGTTAAAAAAAATTTGAATTATTTTGATAAAGTTGTAGGTATTCCTCAATATTGGATTAAGAGGTAGCCTCCACAATTTTTACTAGAAGGTAATTATTTTATTATTTGTTTCATCTTTTCATGTTTGCTTTCCTCCTAACATCAAGATTTGTTTGTATTGTATGTTAATAACCTTTCTCTTTATATTTTCCTTGGTTAGGAAATCCTGTTGAATGCTCAAAGTTTATGGAGGAGACTTGAAAGGATATACTTGAGGCATGAAAGAAGTTATGTTGCAAAGGAAACCCTTCAAGAACCGATGTCCTACAAGGTTTGTTAAGAAAAAACTCAAGGTATGTCTTAGAATATAAGATTTTTATAAATTTCTCTTCATGGAAAAGGTATGATCATTCTTCTTTTGAAAATTGCATTACATTACTAGCATCATTATGTCTATGGTTTTGAATCTTAAAGATTCTTGTTAGGGTGATTAATCATTAGATTAAATATACCCTAGACATACTATCATTTTGATAATTCTTATGAAACCCTAACCTTTAGGGTTCACTATAAAACCCTAGCTTCTTGATTCTAAGGGTATGTCTATAATGTTGAAATCCTTGTCCTCCTATGGTTATTGATAAAGTCTAGAAATACTATTCTTTTGATGTTTAGGGTTTTGGTATTGTTATGATAGAAATCCTAGTTCCTCAAGGTCTGTTGTTAATGTCTAAGTTATGTATTGAAACCCTATATCTCTAGGGTTTGGTAAATTAGGGTTTGTTGGGGTCTTGTGATTTGGCTGATTGGAAAACCAAATGAAAAGGCAACATTCAAACCAAGCTTTAGAGCTCTAGGATCTAGCCCTCCTAGTCTTAGAGAGGGATATCTCAATATGTTTGTAAGGATATAGCTTGATGCTTTTAAGAGGTTGATTTTAGGCTAGTTATGAAGTGCAAATTTGTTTGTTTTTTGGTTGGACATAAATGATTTAGGCAACATAGATAGAGTGTGGAAGTCCACAAGTCATTGGGCAATGGAGTCATGTGGAAGTCTAAATAGTTCCGATTGATGAATTTGGGGAACCAAAGGGAAAATCTAACTTAGTCAGTGGATTTGTGGGATCATGTGGGTGGGATGAAATGAACATCAAGGACTTTGATAGAAAAGTAGAGCTTTAAGGGCCGTTAAGACTCCTTAATCATGTATACCTTTCATCAAAGGGACTTGCAACACTATCTAAACATAAATAAATATTCAATAGCCAGGGCTAACCATGAATCCTACCAACATTATTTATGCAGATAACATAAATAAGACAGACTTTCAAGTAAGACAAAGAAGGAGAGGAACACTCTGTTTCTTCTAATTGTTACACTTAAAGGAGTTAGAAAACATATAAGAAACACAACTAATTGCATTCATAAAAGGGGGAACACCCAGGCATTTAAGACTGCAATTATAAAGACCTTCAAATATGACTATCTCAGCAAGAAACAAAGGGTAAGATCAGAGCAAATCCTCTCTGCCAAACTGCAGACAATAGCGTTTGAAGGATGTTTTAAGAAATAGCTTTCAATAGGCAACAAGCAGGCAGGGAAAACCATAATTCAACCTTGACACCAACTATTTGAACTATTCTGAAATGGAAAAACTAAAGGGTTTATAAGCAATCAAACTACTCAATAAAACCTTCAGCAGATGAAAACATAAAGGCAATGAAGATTAAACAGGCCTAAGGTGCTTCTAGGAGACATTTCTTAGCCTAAGATTTTTACTCTACTACAAGCAAAGAATAATGGAACAAAGAAAAAAATAGGAAATAACATTAACGAATAGAGAATACTTCACCAAAACCAAGCTCAGGGATCCAATGATCTAGCCTCCTTCATCAATAGAAAAGCAAATACATACACACTTCTTCAAAACATCAATCCTTCTTCAAAGCAATAGTCTATGTATTACTTCAGAATTCATCAAATGCAAACCCTTATAATGAGAGTTCAAATAGGATTTATAGGTGAATGGGGAGGAGAGGTGACAGAGATGGTCTTAATGGTTAATTAAAATAGAGGAGAAAAGCATTTGAATGCCCATTCTATGTCATAAATATTACATTAATTTCTTGCCCATTCTAGTAGTTCTTGTAGACTTTGAGGCCTAATTGTCAGGCCGGTAATAACTCCAAAGAGTGTCTTTGTGGAGAAGTATTCTAGCTACTGCAGTCCTGTCCTTTCTTCTGGTACAAGTAAAGTGGGAAATATGGGTTTTGAGACCACCCATACCTTTACAATAACTGCCTTAACAGTTTAAAGAGGTTCTGTCAGCATAATAACTGTCAAGGTGTCTTTAGTACTGGGAGGAGTAAATAGCTTCATGATGTGTCATTTGAAGCTCTCCTTTGCTAATTTTTCCGTCTTTGTCATTTAACACTGATTATGCTTTAACTGTGTTTTTATCTTTGATATGCAAGCTAAGCCATTGATCTTCTGAGTTGGACCCTTAACCTTTATTCTTTTGCTGATCTTTCTTTAATCTTCATTGATCTTCACTTTATATTTTTTGTGTACAGGTGGCTGGGCTTCTGCGCTGGGGGTTTTGTTCTTCACCGGTGTTCATGAGACACTGATAAAACATTAATAATCAACCCGTGAATCCCTTTCTACATTGAATAGGCCACAGGATCATCACCCTTAGCTCTGTGCCACCTTTAGTGACTGTGGGATGTTTTGAATAGCTCAAACCACCATAAAACCTACAAAAACCAATAAACTCATTAAATAAAACCTGTGCAAGGGCTTGAACTGCCTCAAAGGCTCGGGCGGAAGCAGAGGAGCTGTGAGGAGGCGGTGGATGCAGCGGAAAAGGGTCTCATGGCGCAAAACCACGGAAACCAAGGTTCAAAAATGAGTTTGGCGTGAAGAGCTGGAAAAGAAGTTTTCGGGAATACCAGAGGTGGTATTCGCATAAGATTTGGGTGGTAGGTGGTATTGGGCTGGGGAAACGTGATACAGGTCAGAGAGTGACGTGTGTCCCTCTAAAACCGCTTATTTCACGTTAGAATTGCATGACGGGGAGAATTGGTGAATCGGGGAAACGAGATCTGGACCGTCTGATCTGCGGCTACAAATTGACAGCCATCGATCAGCGCGACAGGAGAGGAGTTGTGCGATGGATGAATGGTGGGGCCCGATGGTAACGTCAGCTGATTTTTCGCATAGCAAAGGTGCCATTGGTGGGTTTAGAGCTAGGGGATGCAACGATAGTCGTCGGATGGAAGAGATCGACGGTGGAGATTGCTCCAAGGAAAGAGTGGACGAGGGTATGGGTGAGCGGATAGATTGAGGTGCGGGAGTGTGGCAGCCGCTGGATCTGTATGATCAACGGTTGATATTAACTATGGGGGGACTGCGGGGTACAGAGGGATCTCAGGGTCGAGTGCCTCCGCAGTGAATGGGAAATGGGGAAACATCTTGGCTGTTGGATCGGGAAAAGATCGACGGTGGAGATCGAGGATACGGGGGGACTAGGGAGTACGGGTCACTTTGGTCGAGTGCCCCTGTAGTGAACTTGTGCCATAGATCTGGGTTAATTGGACGATGAGGATTGTATCAGGGAGGATGCATATCGGCGGTGAAAAGGTTTTGGGAATGAGGAAATGGGAAGTTTCGAAATGCGATGGCCAATGGGCTTAGCGCTCGGTCACAGTAGCTGGGTCATATGGCAGAAAAAGGGGCTAAGGGCTTATGCAAAAGGTTCTTAAGGCCTGTTGTGTTAAAAGAGTGTTTTAAGGCCAAAATGAAGGTTTTTTGAGCCTGAAGAAGGGTTCTGATAAGGGGGAAAAATAGGTTCAAGACCAAAAAAAGATGATTTATAAGGTCTTAAGGGGTTTTGATGGGGAATGAAGTGTAAATGAGGGGAAAATGAGGGAAAAATGGGGGGAAATGAAGGACACATTTTGAAATGGAGAAATGATGAGGATTACGAGTTTGAAGGAATTTTTCTTTATGAATCGGCAGGGCTATTTGAATGAAGCTATCAGTGAGATGGATCCTTGGACAAGAGACACAACAAGGCTTCAAGAACTCACAGATTTTCTCCAAATTTGTTTCTTGAAGATTAATTGACTTGTTTTAGCCATCATTAGTTATGACAAATTTTATAGATGGCTAATAGTGGCTCCACTTGGGGAGGGAAGCTTGCTCTTTTTAGTTGTCCAGAACCTCAGTTTATCAATCTCTGGCTTTTAGTAGACCAATGCCTCATTCATTGGGAAAAATCTCTTTGTTTTCTTGCTGAAGTTTTGTGCATTTTGATAATTCTTCCAATGACCTGCAGCATGAAATTTCTTTAAAACACATCTATACCTACCCAAAACTACTTGTCCTAGCAGTTTTTCTTCTCTTGAGTGCACTTGGATTGGCATCTCTTTTACATATTATTTTTGAAAACAGAAAGATAAAACTATCTAATGCTACCCTTATTTCTTCCAAGAGTCCAGATTAAATAGTTGGACTCTAACGCTTCTCTACCTAATTTATTATCTGTCAAGATTAAGTTTTTTGACAGATCTACATTCTCTACCTTCTAAAACATAAATTTAAACACAGTCAAACCAGGATTGAGCTGTATGATTTGCTGTAAGACTATGGCATAAAAACAAGCTGCACATAGACTGAAATTTACAGAAAATTAAAACAAAATTGTGAAGGCTTAATATCTGAAAATTACAAGCATTCTTCTTTCTTTCTTTCAGCTCTGGGTTTGATCTTTTTAGAGCTATCTTCTTCTTCTTTACCTAGTTCAAGTTTTCAGCATGTTAGAACCAATATCTTTCCTTTCTTTGGCTCAGGTTTTGAGCTTGTCAGAGCCATCTTTCTTCTGATTCTTTGGTTCAGATTTTGAGCATGTTTGAACCATTCTTTTCTATCCTAATCTATTCTACTGATAAGCCAAGATTAGACATTTTGGCAGATTTTTTTTACTAACCTATTAGCAGTAAATTGAAATTTATCTAGTCATGATTAGGATGTATGACTAAATAACAATGTTCTTTTTGGTAGTGGAACTTAAGCTTGCACACTTTCAGACTCTCTTTCTTTCTTGGTATGGGGTTGTACCTTTCTTATTTTATATCTTTCCTCTTTTTATTTTTTCTATTGTTTTTGTATTTTTTCAATTTTTCTTTCAAAGAAAAAAAAACAAAAACTAACTAAATGCTCACAGGCTGAGCTTTATTGACATTCCTACCTACCCTAATCTAACTATGAAATATTTACATGTTTAGTTGACAAATTCTCTTTTCCAATACATCCAGTCAATCATATGGTTCCATGACTGGTCTTTTCTCATCTCCTTGAGCAGGCAGATATAGTGCAGCCATTTGATTGGTAACAAAAATGAGTAGAACATTTGACTACTTGTCAGAGATAACCATGGTATTCTTTGAATATGGGTCTTCAAAACCAAGGCCCCCACAAGTGGTGACCACTCCTGATGTATCTGGCTCTTGCAAAGGATCAATGCTTGGGAACTTGAGCCAATCAGGGCCTCCATATACTCTGCCACAGGATCAACAAAAACATGATGTAAAATTTCTTCTTTTAGGCCTTCCATGACTGGTAGGCTATCTGCATCCTTGACAGCTTTGATCACTGCATCTTCAGTGTGGCTCTTGAAAGAAAAATCATCCTTTTCTTGTACATCAAAAGGCAGTGAAATTTCTTGTTTCTTTGGGGGAGGGAGACTTTCCAAGAATTTTTTGGTACTTTGGAAAGTATGTGACTGAATTTGAGAATCCAAAAGCTTAATGTCAGTTTCCAATTTTTTAACCACTATCTCCAGAAAAATTTTCTTACTTTCAGGATTAAATTTGGGTGACCTCACAATGTGCAAGACAACTCTAAGGAGATCATCATCAAGTTGTAGTTCTAATAACTGATCTGAAACTTCATCATAGAAAATGTTTGCCAGAGACCCTGACATTTTTTTCAATCAGTATGAGAAAAGGTCACTATATCTTTACAACCTGTCTGGAGTCCTTCACCAGTGGAGTCTTTTGTTCTACTGAAGGTTGTGGAGTCGCCAGGTGGAGGATTTCAAAAATTTTAAGATGAGTTGCTATCCACCATCAACAATTGGATACCAATCTAAGGAGGTTTGTGGGTCTTCTGAGGTCTTAAGGATGTATAAGATGTAGTTCGCTCAGAAGTCCCACCGCGATCGCTAAAATTTTGGGGTCCTGTGATTTGGATGATTGGTAAACCAAATGACAAGGAAACATTCAAACCAAGCTTTAGAGCTCTAGGATCTAGCCCTCCTAGTCTCAGAGAGGGATCTCTCAATATGTTTGTAAGGATATAGCTTGATGCTTTTAAGAGGTTGATTTTAGGCTAGTTATGAAGTGCAAATTTGTTTGTTTTTTGGTTTGACATAGATGATTTAGGCAAAATAGATAGAGTGTGGAAGTCTACAAGCCATTGGGCAATGGAGTCATGTGGAAGTCTAAATAGTTATGATTGATGAATTTGGGGAACCAAAGGGAAAATCTAACTTAGTCAATGGATCTTGGGATCATATGGGTGGGATGAAATGAACATCAAGGATTTGGAAGGAAAAGTAGAGCTTTAAGGGCTGTTAAGACTCCTTAATCATGTATACCTTTCAACGAAGGGAATTGCAACACTATCTAAACATAAAGAAATATTCAATAACCAGGGCTAACCATGAATCCTACCAACATTCTTTATGTAGATAACATAAACAAGACATACTTTCAAGTAAGACAAAGAAGGAGAGGAATGCTCTGTTTCTTCTAATTGTTACACTTAAAGGAGTTAGAAAACATATAAGAAACACAACTAATTGCATTCATAAAAGGCGGAACACCCAGGAATTTAAGATTGCAACTATAAAGACCTTCAAATATGACTATCTCAGCAAGAAACAGAGGGCAAGATCAGAACAAATCCTCTCTGTCAAGCTGCAGACAATAGCGTTTGAAGGATGTTTTCAAAAATAGCTTTCAAGAGGCAGCAAGCAGGTAGGGAAAACCATAATTCAACCTTGACACCAACTATTTGGACTATTATGAAATGAAAAAACTTAAGGGTTTAAAATCAGTCAAACTACTCAATAAAACCTTCAGCAGATGAAGAGTAAACAGGCCTAAGGTGCTTCTAGGAGACATTTCTTAGCCTAAGCTTTTTACTCTATTGCAAGCAAAGCATAATGGAACAAAGCAAAAAATAGGAAATAACATTAACGAATAGAGAATACTTCACCAAAACCAAGCTCAGGGATCCAATGATCTAGCCTCCTTCATCAACAGAAAAGAAAAGACATCCACACTTCTTCAAAACATCAATCCTTCTTCAAAGCAGTAGTCTATGTATTACTTCAGAATTCATCAAATTCCAACGCTTACAATGAGAGTTTGAATAGGATTTATAGGTGAATGGGGAAGAGAGGTGACAGAGATGGTCTTAATGGTTAATTAAAACAGAGGAGAAAAGCATTCGAATGCCCATTCTGTGTCAGAAATATTACATTAATTTCTTGCCCATTCTAGTAGTTCTTGTAGACTTTGAGGCCTAGCTGTTAGGCTGGTAATAACTCCAAAGAGTGTCTTTGTGGAGAAGTATTCTGGCTGCTACAGTACTTTCATTTCTTCTGGTACAGGTAAAGTGGACAATATGGGTTTTGAGACCACCCATACCTTTACAATAATTGCCTTAACAGTTTAAAGAGGTTTTGTTAGCATAATAATTGTCAAGGTGTCTTTAGTCCTGGGAGGAGTAAATAGCTTCACTGATGTGTCATTTGAAGCTCTCCTTTGCTGATTTTTCCATCTTTGTCATTTAACATTGATTTGGCTTTAACTATGTTTTTAGACGTGTGTTTTTTACCTTTATAGTCCTTCATGTTGTCTTTTGTCTTTATCTGGAGGGTTTAAGCTATTGATTGACGTATCTTATGCTTTTACTTAGTTGTCTTTACGGCCTTCACTTTAATCTTTGTGGTGCATGTGGCTTTAACTGGCACTGGAGGGTTTTTCTATTCACCAGTGTTCATGAGACACTAATAAACAATAATAATAAACCTCGAATATTCCCTTTGCAATTTATTATGGCCCGAATATTGTCACCTTTGGCCTCTGCCACTGATATTTGACTGTGGGAGGGCCTCCAACATTAAGCCACCATTTAAAACCTGCATACAACGACAAAATATTTATGAAATCTTGTGTTTCTTGGGTTTAACTGCGAAAAGAGGGCTTTGGCGGAGGTTATGGAGCGATGCAGAGGAAGGGAAATATGCGGGGAAGGGTTCTATTCTTGAAACCAAGAAGAAACCCAGGAGATTTTGAATAGTGGCGCGTAAATGGTGATAAGAAGTTCTGCAGAAAACCGCGAGTGGTTTTCGCGCGGGGTTAAGGCAGTAAATGGTTTTATGTGGTTTGGACGCGATACAATCGAGAGGTCGACAAGTGTCCTCTCAAAGCCTCCCATTTCGCATTGAAAATGTACGATGGAGGGGTGTGGGATAAATGAACATGAAATGAAATGGTGACCATTGGATATGGGGGAATCAACAGTGGAGATTAAAAGCGAGACGATGAAAAACCCAACGCGGTCGGGTGGGACTGGCGGGATAACGTGGGGAGGTCAGCAACGACAGTCGTTGGATTGGGCTCAATCAACGATGGAGATTGATAGTGGGGAGCACAAAATATATCATATGGACGGGGAGATGAATGGATATGCGATGAAGCGCTGGAGCGCTAATCGTTGGATTTGAAAGATCAACGGCTTAGATCTTTCAGAAGAATGTAAATGAATGGAATTGGTCGAGAGTGAAATGAAAAAGGTGGTGCAACAATAGCCATTGGATCAGGTAGATCAATGGCCCAAATCTCTTCACTAGGTCACACAGATGATAAATTGTGTGAGGGGAGGGGAAAACTGCGAGAAAGCATAGACCGTCCGATCAGGAGGATCGACGGTTGAGATCATATCGAGGAATGGCAGAATCAAATGAATGGGGAAGAGGAAAAGAGATAGTGCGAGAGCATGATGAACGTCCGATCAAGAGGATCGACGGTCCAGATGATATCGGAGCTTCACAGAAATGAATAAATGGGACAGGGAACGACAAAACAATGAAACAACGCCGACTGTCCGATCAGGAGGATCGATGTTTGATATTCTATCGCGGGGGATGATCATCAGCAGAGAAGGGAAGGCAGAAGGGAAATTTGTGATGGCCGATGCAGCGCGGACCGTTGGATGGAAGCAATTCGACGGTTAGGATTCCATCTACGGAATGTCTATTTGGGGTGCGACATCGGCGGGGTAAAGCAGAATCGGGAGGCTGTGATATGTGATCGCTGATGGGGCTTAGCGCTTGTTCACAGGACCAGGCTATATGACGTAAAGGGGCTAGGGCTAAGCCGAAATTTGCTTGAGCCTGAATGTCTAACAGGAGCAGAATTAGGTTGAAATGAAGGTTTTTTAAGGGTTTTGAGGGGTTCCGATTAGGGGGAAAAAGAGGTTCAAGACCAGAAAAAGATGATTTATAAGGTATTAAGGGGTATTCATGGGGAATGAGGGGTAAATGAGGGGAAAATGAGGGGAAAATGAGGGGAAAAAGGAGAAATGATGGACATGGAGGCTTGAAACAGTCTTTTTGAATCAACAAGCTTCTTTGAGGATTTTTAAGTGAAAACATCAGTGAAGTTGGGTTTCTTTGGACAGAGAGAACGACCAGGCTTCAAGAACTAACATACTAGCTTGAAATTGTTTCTTGAAGGTTGAAAAATTATTTTAGCCATCATTAGATATAACAGAAATTATAGATGACTAACACTTCATAGACCCTCAAAGTCTAGAGCTCCTTCTTAATTTTGGAGGACTTTCATTCTCCTCAATTGTAACCTTACTCCTATTTCTTATCTTACCCCTTGTCTTGATTTGTTTTCTGATTTATGTCAGTTCTTCAGAGATTATCTTTTCATCATTCTTCTGTAATGAGGGTTTAGGTCTATTTCAACATTTATACCAGTCTTATTTCTTCTACTTCTTCTGACATTATCTTCCTTAGGTGACTCTGGTGGTTCTTGAAAATGATTTCTAATAAGGAAATCCTCCCAGTTATCTCCTATTATTTTTAAATGAAATTCAATCAGTATCTTTACCAACCCATGATGATGCATGGTGATATCTATGAACTGTATTCTATTTTTCACATTTGAGGCCATCCTTTTTAAACTATTTAGTAGGAATAAAGGAAGATTGATTTCACCATTTTCTAGGAAATTCATCAGTAAGCGGATATGGTAAACATACATACAACCAAACCTTCCTTCACAAGTGATAAATTTTTGTAAAACCAAAAGCATGTTTCTCCATTTACTTTTAAGAGCTGAACTGGAAATACCTTTTCTAAAAATAGAGACATCCATACCTAGGTTTTTGAGTATTACTTTCCATGATTTACTGTGGACTCCTTATTTTTTAACCATATTTCACCATGTCTTGGAAGTTCTGTAGCCTCGGCCATGAATGACTCTGTCACTGCAAACTTGATATCTCCAATTTCTACTTCGGTGCCATCAAAAGACCGAGCAAAGGATTTTGTAATCTCCTTATGAAAACCATCAAATTTCTCAATGAATTTAAGCCATCTAGATTTCTGCAACAATTCTTTAATATGTGGGTATCCTTCCATGTACTTTTCTCCTACCGGTTCAGATCTAACAATTAGCCCCATCATTATAATGCAGAATTCTCAACTTTCAGAATTACCCCTCTATTTTTATGAAATGAATTGGTTGCGGATCTAATGAAAAGTTATTGAGGGTTTGTAGGAATAAATAGATGGTAGGGGTTTTGGAGAGATGTATATAAGTATGTGACGTCATAGGTCATAATCATTTAATAATTTAAGAAGGAGTTAATTAAGGACCGTTAGGTGACATAGTGCGAAAGATATGGCTGATCTGTAGTATGATGGATATTTCAATCAAATCAAATGATGATTTGTCAAGGAAACATATGACATCCATATTATACATACTTTATGTTTTAACCTTGATATTTAAAATAATTTTTTGCACTTTACCTTCTAGAACTTAACCTTTTCATTTGTTATTTGCTTTGGTGTTGATCCTTAGGTACCCTTTTAGCATGTTGGTCTTCAAAACATAATCCTTCAATTCCTTGCAATCATCATGCGTCAGAGCTGTTGAATAAGATGTGGATGCAGAATTGAATTAGCTGTATAATGGAATTAACTGCAGAATGTGATCAGTTGCAGAATGCAGTCAGTTGCAAAATGTGCTCAGCTACAGAATGTATCAACTGCAAAATGTACTCTGTAAAAAATATGAATTATGGAACATGAATATGAAATGGAATGAGTGTAAAAATGGAATGAAAGTGGAATATGACTTATGGAATGGAATAAGTGTGAAAATGGAATGAAACTGTAAAATGGCATTGGAGTGTGATGGAATGAAACTGTAAAATAAAATGAATTTGCATATTATGAACTACAAATATGAATGTAGTTTTGTGTCATTACTTATTATAGAAAGAAAATGGAAAATTTAGGATGCCAGAAATCTCTGATTTTCACCCTGTATTTTCTATATAAGTATGCCAATCATTGATTGGTTTTCATACTTATACATTTTATTTTTATTTTTTTATGTTTTGTTTTATTATTTTTTATTTATTTTTTATGTATGTAGGAAAAATAAAATTCACTAACTTCATATCAATATTATCTTGGAAAATATTTACAAACTCTTCTTTTGAAAGTGGTTTATGATATACTTTCAACCGATGATTATTCACAAGAAGAGGTACACTTTATTTATCTATTGTCCTTATCTTCACTTCTCCATTATCAAATACTTTTTCAATCTCATATGGCCCAAGCCAATGAGTCTAAAACTTTCCTTGAAAATATTTGAATTTTGAATCAAACAAAAGTGTCCAATACTTATCATGTCATTTAGCTCTTTGATGTTGGACTATACTGGTTCTTTGAACTGCATCTTGTCTTATTTCATCTAGCTCATTGAGTTGCTCCAATATATGTTTATGTGCTTGTGATAAATCAAGTCCCAATTGGACTGCCATCTTGAAGGTTCGGATCTGAAACTCTATATAGAACATAACTTGCTTCCCATAAACAAGTTCATAGGGATTATGTCATGTTGTGTTCCTCCATGTAGTTATATAGGCCCATAAGGCTTCATGAAACCTTTCTACCCAATATCTTCTATGTAAATGCACAATCTTAGTGAGAATTACTTCAATCACTTTATTGGTAGATTCAACTTGACCATTTTCTTGTGGATGATAAGGAGTAGACTTTCTATGCTTGATCTTGTAATCTTCCACGAGCCTTTTCACCACCTTAGATGTAAAATGAGATCCCTGTTCTGTCACAATTTCTCTTGGAAAACCAAAACGAGTGAAGATATCCTCAAAAATAAAATTAACTGCAGACTCTTCATTAGAAAAAGGTAATGCTTTAGCCTCTACCCATTTAGTGACATAATTAGTGCATACCAAAATATACTTCTTTTTTTTAGATGGAGGATTAATAGGTCCAACAAAATCTAAGGCCCATTTTTCAAAAGGTTCTATGAGTTCCTGAGGCTGTAATGGAATTTCATTTGATGGAGAAAGTTTCCCTACCCTTTGGCAGCTGTCACACCTTTTGACATATTCTTTGGCATCTCTGAATATGGATGGTCAATAATATCCTAAATGAAGGATTTTATAGGTTGGCCTCCCGTCAGCAAAGTGTCCACCACAAGGTTCATCATGACATGCTTTAAGAATTTTAGGCATTTCATATTCTCAAACACATCTTCTGATAATGAGATATGGTCCTGTCTTATACAATTCATTAGTAATCCATGACTATCTTGCACTTAATTGAATGATTTTTCGTTTCTCTCTAGAAAGAAAATGTGAAGGTAATTTTCCTGTAACTAAGTAATTAGCAATATCTACAAAACAAGGAGTCTAAGTAGTTATTGCAAAAATATATTCATCGGAAAATTTATCTTCAACTGGAGTGTCATCTTTGATATTTGAATTTTAGACAAGAAATCAGCAACTGTATTTTTTTTTCTAGGTCGGTCTAGAACAATAATGTTGAATTATTGCAGGAGTAATAACCATCTGGTAACTCTGCCATTAGTAATAGATTTGTTCATTAAGTATCTAATTGCAGAATGATCTGTATGGATAAAGGTTTCATAGCTTGTTATATAATGTCTGAATTTGTTGATAGCATGAACAACAACTAAGAATTTATTTTCAGTTACAGTGCAATTTAACTCTGTGGGAGTCATTCTTGCTTGTGTAATAGATTGCATAGGGGATCAAATCGTTTTGTCCTAATACAGCTCCTAGAGATGTATCTGAAGCATCTGTTGAAATGTGAAAAGGTAGTTTACAGTTTGGACCTCTTAATATAGGTGCTTCAGAAATTTTTTCTTTTAAAGTCTAAATGCTAACTGGCAATCAGGATTCCAACTGAATTCACAATCTTTTGGTGCATAGTTTGAAGAGTGGGGATGCTATTTTGGTGAAATTTTCTATAAATATTCTATAATATCCTGTGAATCCTAGAAAAATTTTAACATCCTTTTGACAACTTGCAATTGATAGTTTGGAGATGACTTCAACTTTAGATTTATCAACTTTAATTCCATCTCCTGAAATGTGATGTCCTAAAACAATCCCTTCTGTAAACATCATGAAAAAAATTTCACGGCTTAGTGAAAGGTTTGCTTCCTTACATATTTTAAGAACCTTTTCCAAATTTTCTAAAGCTTCTTCAAATGTATTACCATAAATTGTGAAGTCATCCATATACACCTCTACACAATCATGTATTAGATCAGAAAAAAAATCCTACTACTGCCCTCTGGAATGTTGCAGGTGCATTGCACAATCCAAAAGGAAGTACTTGGTAGGCATAAGTCCCCCATGGATAGGTGAATGTTGTTTTATCTTGATCTTTAGGTGCTACCTGAATTTGATTGTAACCACTAAAACCATCCAAGAATGAGAAATACTTCTTACCTGCAAATGTATCCAACACTTGATCTATAAAGGGTAAATGAAAATTATCTTTTAGGGTAGCTTTATTCAATTCTCGATAATCAATGCATACCCTCCATTTACCATTATTTTTAGGCACAATCACTAGAGGGAAAACCCACTGACTATCTAAAATTGGGTAAATGAAGTTTACATTTAGCAACTTTTGCAACTCCTCTTTCACAATTTCCCTAAGATTTAGATTCATCCTTCTTTGAGGTTGTCTGATAGGTTTACAATTTTACTCAATGTAAATGTGATGTATACAAGTCTTAGGACTAATTCCTTTCATGTCAGTGTATTCCCATGCATATGCAGAAGAATGTTGTTGTAATGTTTTGATTAGCTTTTCATGTTGTAATTTTTCCAAGTTATTATTTATGTTCAAAGTTTTCCCTGGAAAGATTTCAACTGTAGAGCTACCAAATTCTTCCATAGAATAAAGAGACATCTGTCTAGATGACAAATATTCAATATTGGATTTTTCTTGAAATTGATCATGTTCATATTCTGGAGATGATTCAAAATTTTCTATTGTATTTAAGATTTGACTATCTTCACTAATGGTTGAAATAGTAAAGAGAGGATGTATATCATTTTCATCATCAATCCATTATTTTTCATCTATCTCTGTGATTGTTCTTGCTGGAGGATATAGAGTTAATTTATTAGTTGAGTTACCATAAAAAATATACATGTCACCAAATCTACAGCTAATGAAAGCATCAGCTGTAGCCAACCAAGGTATTCCTAATATAAGTGGATGTCCTCCTAGATTTTTCTTAGGTGTTAAGATCATAAAATCAACAAGGTACTCCCAAGAATCTAACAACACTGAGATATATTCTAACACACCATCTTGCTTGATTACAGATCTATCTATTAATTGCGGTAATGTAGGTGTATAAAGAAGATTAGGAAGCTTGAGTTGTTCCATGGTTTATTTGCTCATAATTTTTATTACTACTCCTAAATCAATCAATGTATTTGGAATTTCAACTCCATTGATATGTTTTTTTACAACTGGACTTCCTGGATCTAAATATTTGTGTATGGAAATTTTTCCCATCATTATATCTGTTATTTTTCCTACAAGATGAATTCTTTTTTATTTCTTTTATTTTTCTTCCCAGTTTCTTCATGCTCAACTCCTTTATTGTTTTAGCTAAAATTAGAATTTCTTTGATGTCTTGTAACAAAGGGATTTTGATACAAACATTTTTCAATTCATCTAGAAAATCATAATTAGGCAACATAATATGCTTTTCTACCCCTTTATCAACTTGTAATATTTCAGGAAAAGGAGGTGTAGAAGTAGATACTGATGGTTGCTCTATGATATGAGTCGATTTTATTGGTTCTTTTTGTTTTTCTTTTTCAGAATTTTGGTTTTGAAGAGATGTTCCTTCTTCAAAACTTTTATTGGGCTGTAGAGAATCTTCCTCAGAATTGTCTTGTTCTTGAATGACTATAGAAGGCTTTTTATTTTCTGATTTCCTACTAAATCTAAGTTGAACATCATTAAGATCTAGAGGAGTAATCATGTAGATTAGAAAATTATTTCCTTCTATCATATAGTTATTCTAAGGATTTTTATTGTTGGGGTTTGGAAATGGTTGGGCAGGTAACTGATTTGGTCTCTGAGGGAATGGTAGTGAGAGTTGTGGATTTTGGTTTTGGTTTTGGAGTTGGGGTTGTTGATTTTGTTGAGGAATTTTTTGGGGAGGATAGTTTGGATATGATGGAGGATATTGATAGTATTGAGAGAATCTTCCATATGGATTTTGCATTCCTTGAGCCCAAGGTTGAGATTGAGATTGAGATTTAGGCCAAGGTTGTTGCCAAGAATTTCAGTTTGGTGGGGGCTGAGTATACATTTGGTTATTAAAACCTTGAGCTTGTGGCCCCTGCCATGGCCTTCTAGAGACAAAGAAAAGAGATTATGTTCAATTTGAATTTGTTTGTTCTTGAAAAATAATCTTAAGACTAGGAATTGAAGGAAAAATCTTAGTCTCATGACTTTTTGAACAAATTATACAGGTCTCTATGACTTTTGCATCAAGAGGACATTCTCTTAAAGCATGCTTCTTTCTGCATTTGGGACAAAAAATAGCTAAAGCATCAGTATCGACTTTCTTCTTGTTTTGTAACTTAAGGGTGTCTATATATTCACTAAGACTCCCTAAAATTTTTGTTTTATATTCATCAAGCATGTTTCCAATTTCTGCCCTACTTACTGTTCCAGTTGCAGATTTATTTACCTTAGCAAGAGCAAGATCTCTGGACCTTTCCCAGTTTTTCATTTTCCTCTTGAGAGATGAATACATAATTCCCCAATGTCAGGTAATGGGAGTTGAGAGATGTCCCCCTTCCCCATCATGTTAAGGATTTATATCCACTCATCTCTAATGGCTTTCAGCAAAAGAGATTTTAAAGTGTCTTGATCTAAATTATCCATTTTTGCTCTTTTTATGTTATAGTTGAATCTTTCAATTAAATCCTCCAAATTTTCATCCTCTCTTTGCATAATTTTAAACACTTCATCCTTGTGATTAATAGATATGCAATAATCCAAATAAATTTCTAGAAATTCTCTCTTCATATCATTCCATGTCCTTATAGACCGAGTGATTAGACTCATGAACCATTTTAGAGCTGCTCCTTTCAATGTTGAAGGAAACAATTTGAGTTTTTGAAAGTCTTGTAAATAATCATAAGTTCTACACAAGACTTCAAATTCAAACAAAAAGGTTTTAGGGTCTTCAATTTTCAATCCATGAAAGTTTGGGAGGACAGAAGGTGAGATATTTTTCATAGTGGCATTTGTATCTTCTGCCTCCTTCTACATTTCCTCTACCTCTTCCTTTATCTCCTCTTCTACCTATACCTCCATCTCCTCCTCCAAATAATACATTTTCTCCATTTAGAATTTATCCTTCTCCTTCCCCTTCTTCTCCTCTTCCTGCCATTATAGATTCTTCAAAGCTGATATAAGAGTCAACTTGTAAGGTTAACTTCTCTTCCTCTGGTTATTCTATCAATGGTATGTTGAAGAAAGGTTCTTCTTCTTCTTCTCCACTAGGAATTTCTAACTCTTCAGCTAAAATTTGTTCTCCTATATTGGTGAAAAAGGTTACTCCTTCTGTTGGAGACCTAAGATATTCTTCTTCTAAGACTACCTCAGTAGATGAAGTAGGGGATCCTCCTAATTGGATTTTTGACCTTAGAACTTTAGGAATTCTATGGCTAGTGAAATATGGAATATGAGTTTGATATGGAGGTATATCACTTCTTAGTCTTGGTGGAGTGAGTGGTGTTGTAGGGATTAAACTCCTGCCTCTAGCTATGAATTTTTCCCTAGAGTCTCTTTCTCTACACATATTAGTTTTTAGATGTAGGATATGAAGTTACCTAATTACTCTTCCCCGGCAATGGCGCCAAAATTTCAGTCAATTTAATGTCTTAAATTTCTTGCATTAATTATCAACCGAGGTTTGTAAATTGATGAAGTGTGGTGCACTGTATGTGCTTAGTTAACCTATTTCTTACTTCGTTGTTTTGTATTTTATGTTGTTTTGGGGGGTTTTTGTTCTTTGATGTCTAAGAATGTTTAGTCTAAAACTATGAAAAGATTTAAATGAATCTAATGAATTTTAAGAAGGAAGAAAAGGAAGTGTTCCTAAGTTAGTCTAATTTTCATAAAAATAAACCAAAAACTATTGGCTAGTTAAGACCTAATTTGGAAAATAGAGCATCTATCTTATCTTACCATTAGTTCTATTCCATGGATATAATTCTAAAACTAAGATTGAAATTGTAGTGCTTGTCTTAAGTAAAAGCAGAAAATGAATAAAACTAATTTACTTCTGGTTACTCCAGCATTCAATTATGAGGTATGACCTTATTGAGATGATGTTAAGTAATTTTCTGTACTTTAACTTAAGATGTCCTGGAATAGTAAGCAAAGGATGCAAAGGAAAACATCTAATTTATATCTAGTTACTCCACATTCAATTATGAAGTGTGATATTCTTGAGATAGTGTTAAGTAACCAATTATACCTATGATCTAGAAAACCAAGTAAAGTCTGCAAAAGGTAACTCAGTAATTGCACTCATTAAACATTCAACCCTTCAGTCTTGAAACATGATTAAATCAATCTCTTTTAGGACGACTTTTAGGAATATCAGTGATGCAATTAAGTGAGGATATGAAACCAAAATGTGAAAGCATGTAAAACTAAGTGTAAACAACTAATGTATATTTGACTTTCTGCAACATTCAATGTGAAGTGTTACCCTATTGAGATGCTATGTGAGAAGTCAATTATTCCTTAGTCTCTAAGTTCCTAGAAATCAAATAACAATGTGCAGAGTAAATTCAACCACTGCATGAATTATACATTTAACCATTTAGTTTAGGATCATCATATTGAAATGGATTTTGAAAACATCTGTTGACACAGTTAATTGACAATTTTGTTCTAAGAAAATGAACGAAAAAATAGTAAGGAAACTAGGCCACTGTGTACTCTTATTACTTCAATCTTAATTCAATTTGAAAACAGAGTTATCTATCTTCACGAAATATCTTAGAAGAACAAGGCTGCACAATTGTGATTTAATTTTATGCTATTGATAAAAAATTGGAATGAACATTAACCTAATTAGAAAAAAGATTTGCTAAAAACAGAGTAATGGAAATTGAACTAAAAAAAACAAATGAAAAACCTCCTCCAGTGCAGGGGCCCTCTACAACTGATTCGACTGAATTGTTAGTTGGTTAAGGATGCACTTAAACAATAATTGGCAACATGAACTTTGTATTATGATAAAATTAAGTCTGAATACAGAGTATCAGCAAAAAGATTAAACTTAACATTTAATTACTAAATTGTCTTCTCGGCCTTTTACAACCGATATTAAAAGGAAAATAACATAATTTTTTTGTGAGATAAACTTGCTATAGCTGGCTAATTCAAATTATACTTGCAATAGGACTGTTAGGCTCTTGATTTTCTACGATAGAGAAAATCAAGAGTCCTACTGCTTTCGGATAGCGTACTTTGACCACACCTTTGACCATGATCTTCGACCTGCTTTTATGTCGATTTGGACCAAGTGAATAGGATAGAATCCATGTGGAGATGATTCTAGAAATGCACATGTGGCCCAATTCTTCATTTGACACCTCAAACATGCCAGACCATGAGAGTATTTACAGAATCCACAATTAGCTGCAGAATAGGCTGCATTTTGTAGCTAAATTGCAAAAATCTGTCCAAATAGCAAGAACATGAAAATATAATATGGCAATCATTTTAATGCATCCTTAAGAAAAAACCTAGAATTTATCATTGTTTGGGGTCTGTGATCTTATGAGAAAGTGAGGGAAAGAGGTGAGAAAAATTGTCAAATAGAAGGTAATTCTGAGGTTCAACAGTGATGCAGTCACTGCGCAAAGGCAACACATGGCAGTCTAGTCTTGGTGCAAATCAGTGTCGGGTTCCCATGGAAGAGTGAGGTTTGTATCACAAGATCTCTTCTATCAGTTTCTCTGTATGATTTGATGATGTATCAATCATAGATTTGTACTCAGAATATTCTGCATAATATAGAAACTCTCAAATTTGCTGCACCGGTTTTCCTGCATTAGGTTTTTCCGGGGACATTATTCCAAAAATAAATGTGTTGAATGGTTGTGTGGTCTATGTTTGTTCATATTTGTTTCTTCACTTGTAATTCTTCCGCAGTTTATTTGTGTAGGCTGTAGTGAATAGATTTCGATATTTTCTTGTAGAAAACAGTAAATAATTTGTTAAGTAAATAACAAATCTAAGATTTTCCATTAGTTGCTGCAGTAGTATTCCTGAGTTGAAGAAATTTTCACAAGAGCAAGCTCTCAAAGGACACCTTTATGCTTGCAACCTTGACCTTCATCCTTACTTACAGGTAATCCAGGTAAACATCTTTATTTTTTTGCATTATTCTATTTGGATATTAATTGTTTATATACTTCATATTACTGGTCGGGAACAAATTCTGTGCTTGCATTAGAAATTTCACTTCACTTAGTCTGGACCTTGTAGTCGGTTAGGTTAGGTTTAGGCTTAGGTGCATTTCAGTTTTATTTTTTGCGTCACACCATCCTTGCATTCTATTTTCATTTTAATATTTACATTTATTCTTTTTCCTTGTTCTTTGTCTAGCTTGGTATGTTGTGTCTCTCTTCTTTTCTCTTTTTTCAATAAGACTGTGTGAAATTCATCCTATTTGGAAATATGGTAATGTGGAAAAAAGTCAGAAAGGGAAACTATGACAACCGATAATTCTTGTGTTAATTTTAGATAACCATGGTATGTTCTATGCTTAATGCAGTTTACTTCAATCTTCCTTATAAGCCTAATTAAAATTAGCAATCACATAAACATGAAAGTAAATGTTGATAGAACATAATAATAGATCGACAGAAGACAAGCTAATATAATAAATTAGAATTTGTAATTCTTCTTTTTCAACAAAGATAGAGAGAAATATTTGTTACAAAAATCAACATGATTCCCTAGCCAGCAAAGACTTTTGTTGGTCAAACCAGCTCTTCCAACCTCCAGGAGGTTCAATCAAACACATACAAGATAGGCCTTCCTTAAGTGTCACGCACACCTCAAAAGTCAATTCCCAAAATAGTTAACACAAGTCAAATTCCTGCGGTCAAAACCAGTCAACGTTGCAGTCAATGGTGGTCAACATTGCGGTCAAAATCAACGTTTTCCTAGATTTTTGTGCCCTCCAATGCAACCTCCGAAAATCAGAATTTCTGTCCTCAAATCACAATAAAAAAGAGAGGGGTTGACCCAAGTTCAACGCTAGTCAATGTTATCCAAAAAGCCCTAAAAACAATCCACAGATTTCCGACATCTAGATTCACACGTGGGAGAGAGAGAAACCTCTTCTAGGTTGTACGAACTAATAAAGTGATGAGGAATGTGTGTGATGAGTTGATGAGAAAATGAGAATAAATTCTCTCTAATTTATCCATCAATGAGTGTGTGCGACACATCTATTGGGGCTTGTGAGCCTACATTACAATTCTGGCCGACCTTAACAATTTGCACATGTGTGGAAAATAAATTCAAAATATAATTTCTACTCATCCAAACAAGATGATCTTTAGATCAATCTTGCACCTCTTCAAAAGAGGAATTAAAAAAAATATCATCATCATCATATGAGCAATGCAACATGGAGTTTGGACCTATTTTCCTAAAATTAACACTCCCTCTCAACTAGGGAGAACTCCATCTGTCCACCCATGTCATCCTGTCATACAATACCATAGTGTATTGTCATATATCATCCTGGAGTCTTGTGTCATCCTGATGTAACATGCTTTGTTGGTTCTTCTTCACATAACGAGAGTGAGTCACAAAGACATCACACTCTATTGACCCAAAGTCATCTTAGAGATTAAAACCTCAATTGGACTCAAGAGAGTCACATACTGACCCGAAGTCAGTTTAGAGGTAAAAACCTCATCCAAACTTGATCCCATATCAAATGGTTGGACACATCCCATCCTATACATACAAAGTATGGCAATCCCCGATGCATCCATCGGTCATGCTATTGGTCTCTATCCACTTTTACCACCTCGTTGACCAAATAAGAGGTACTTCCCATGAGTCTGAAACTCCATGCGTAGGATGCGTGTGGGGCATAGATCAAAGAGAGGGTGAGACAATTCAATATCGTAACGTTAGGGAAGAAGCACACCTACAAGGTTCGGTGAACCTAGCCCTGTGGTTTCTTATAGCTCCAAGAAGTTATCTCGAAGCCTCCTAGAGCTCCTAGAGCTCATACTCCAACTCAGGCGGGACCCTCAGAATAGGGTCCATCCACGATACCAAGATTCTCACGAAAGGTTAAGAATTTTACCTTCCATAGGGGATTCATGAGAATATCTATGACTTGCTCATCAATCCTGATGTGATAGAGCCTTACAGCACCTCGTTGTACCATGTCCTAGACAAAGTGTTACCTAATATTAATATGCTTGGATCGGGCGTTGGAACACAAGAGTCTCAGAAAGATGAATCCAACTTGGGCTATGAAAAAGGATAACGATGGTATCCCACACATGCCCAAATAGCTCACTAAAGATCTTTCTCAACCAAATAACTTCACACCAGGCCCTACTCACTGCAATGTATTCAGCCTCGGCGATGCTCATCCAAGATATTAAAGCAGAACGAAGATTGAAGAAACATCTAGATGTTCTCTTACGATCCACCACATTGCCTGCCCAATCAACATCGGTATATCCATGGAGCCTCAAAATCACGGTAGTGTATCTTAGCCCATGGTTGATTGTTCCCCAAAGATATCTCAAGAGATTCTTAGCACCAATCCAGTGAATGTGATGAGGCTCGACCATTTATTGACTCAACATGTTCACTGTAAAACATATGTCTGGACATGAGTTCACTAAGAACATCAAGGCCCCCACGAGTTGATGATACTCGGTGGGATTTCCCAAATTGAGCCCAACAATAATTCCACACAATTTCTTAAAGTTGAGTTCCATCGGAGTAGTCACGGACTTGCAGTCCACCATCCCAAATCTCTCCAGTAGCTTCACAAAATATTTTCCTTGAGAAAGGAAAATCTCACTTGGCTTTTTCCAGACCTCCAAGCCTAGGAAATAGTTCATCAATCTGTTGAAGCCTAGAAAATCTCTGCTTCAAACATCGGGGAAAACCACCTGGTCGGGACCTTAAGACAGCTCCTTTTCCGTTTGGTATGGTGGCTCCGACTGGATTTAAAGGACCAGTTTCCTTGTAACTAAATGGATTGGATTGGATGGGTGGAAATGGGACTAAACTAACTGAAAATAAAACTATCTAATTTAAGCTAAATGCTGATAAAGAAACTCTAATACTAACCCGGGTAGCTATATGTGAATACAACTTAAGATTGTTCCAATTCAACAATAACCATGAAAATGTATTATCAATTAAATTGAAATATGCATAAACAAATAAAGATAACTCTGTTTAAGAAATTAAACAGAGTTATATAAACATATTGCATTCATCATTGTATACCATTTACATGTAACTATGAAAAATAACGTTTCAATTATACTCAGAAATGATATATAAAAGAAAGCGTTGTGAAAACCAATATACATATAAATGATAGCAATTTTAAAACGAATATCATAAGACAAAAGAGATCAATAGTGAACAGATAGAAATACCTCGTTCATCTTGAAGACTTTCAAATGCAATATGATACTCTATCCAGTAACTCTAATGCAAAATCAAATTCCAAGGTACAGAAATGCAACACTTCAAAGATAATTCCACATGAAAATCACCAGATGTGATCCTTTTTAAAAATATATAAGACAATGGAGTACAGAAATGCAATCTCCAAGTCAAAAAATATTAAGATCTAGGACCCTTCTCTAAATGCATGAGAGGGGTTTAAATACTACTTAACTAGCTCTAAAAATAGTTTATTACAAAAAATTAAGGATTCGGTTCAATGACCGTCCTTTTCCTAGGCTAAAATACAGTGAAATTAAAACTAAATCTATCTATCTATTAACTTGATCTTTAAGCTTGCAGGCATCTAGCATAGTTTTGAGAAGATGCGGTTGACCGACTTCAGAATTCAACTATCCTGAAAAGACAGAGTCGGCAAGCATAGGAGAAATCTTCTCTGTAGCATTGATGATAGAATTGAGCGCACTATGCTAACTGTGTGGCTTCATCAAGTACATCCAGTATGAGTCCCAATTCAATCTTGTCAGCCCTTGGATGGATTTTGCTCTTTCTTCTGCCTTTTGCTTCCATTCTGTTTGCAGTTGGTTTACCTGTGGGAGATATCCTGGAACAGTTTCAGGAATCAAGTTAGCTTTGTGTAAATTGTCATTTACACAATCGGTGAGAGTGTTTGCTGCTGTAGCCGCCTCCTCTGCTGCCTTTTCTGCCCTTCTGATTTGTGCATCCCAGTTATTGAACAGTATTTCTTTATGGTTTTCATTAATGATGGGTGCACCATCTTTTCTGCCTTCTTTTGTCTTTTTCCATGTCAGATAATCATTGATCTTTTCATTAATAAAATCATAATCATTTCATAAATCTACGACATGATTTGTGATTTTATCACTCTCTTGGCACAGAGAATTCCATTGCAAGATTTTTTGGCAGAAAACTTCCTCTTGTTGCAGTAGTTGATTGTTCAAAGAGATGGTTTCTAAAATGAATTCTGGAAGCTTAGGATCATCTTTATCTTGATCTTAAATGTCTTATTGTTGTCTTTATCAGTGATTTTTGATGTCTATTATTGCATTTCTTGAAGTTGTTGTTGTAACTCTTCAAGTTTCAATTGTGCTTCCTTATTGGCACCTTTTGTTGCAATTCTTGTTGCGAGCTTTTACTTGTTCTTCTTTTTCATCCAACAAGGTTGTATCTCAGCCTTTCGATTATTTGGTAAGCATAGCTCTGTTATTTGAGATAACTTAGTGAGATTATGAGTAGGTTCTGTGGCAGGATCTTTCCACAAAACATCTACTTGTTCTGCTTCAGTAGCAATTGCACTTTCTAATTTTCTCTTTTTCCTCTGTCTCTTCACTAATGCTTTGTATTTTGGGCTGTAGAATACATCCAGAGGAGGAATGTCCTCTACATTAAGTACAATTTCAGAGGAGGGTGTGATTGGTATGTGCTCTGTCACTGTGGCTGTGCTGCTTGTTCCTGTGCTCAAAACTTTGGTTGTCTGGACAGGGGTCTGTACATTCTGTCCTTCTATATTAATCAATTGATTAAAGGTTTCCCATTCTTTGTCTAACTCAATGGTGACTGGTTGTTGCTGTACATTGGTTGGAGGAGGATTTGTCTGTTGAGGAGTCAAAATTTTCTGTTGAGTAAGTTCTTTTGATTGTGCAGAATCTTTAATGGATTCTTCTATTTTATCTTCCTTTTCTTTAGACTTATTGGGGTGTTCAGAATCTCTGTCAGATTTTGATTTGGATTTTCCTGTACTCGAACTGCCATTAAGACTAACACTAGGAGTTTGTTCCCTTGCGGGCTCTAAGCGTAGATTATCCAAAGGAATAGGAATTAGTCTCCTTTCTCTGTAAAGCTTGAATTCCTGGAATTCCTCTGGAGATAGCTGAGCTTGAGCTGAATTCAAAACTTCTTTGAATGAATTTCTTGCTTGGAACATATCATCAAAAAGATCCTGCTCCCCGACAAATTCCCTTACTTTGATTGCATTGGTAAAATTCTTAACAATATCATTTGGGTCAAATAACCTTCTTGATAATTTGAACAGCTGTAGGCATGTAACGTTGCCTATCTCGTGAAATGCATGACCAATATCCAACAGTGAAAATGTTCCACATTTTATGGGAAATTGTGGCCAAATGCCCTTTTTCTTGTCTTTTAAATCTTTTGTTATACCTCCCTGGCCACAGGTCTGATAAGCAATTTCCCAAGCTACAAGTCTATCTGGAACATATAAGGGTAAAACATGGGGAGAAGCATAACTTCCAAAAACCCTAATATAGGTGAACAATTATTCTCCAAACCATCTCGCGACGGGGAGAATATCAAAATCTGTTTCTGAGGATAACCTTGGGGGATCCTTATTATACAATGTTCTGTACAATGGCAGCATTATTCCATGACAAATTTGGTAAAAATGGGGGAAAAACTTAGACTCCCATAGTTCTTTATGGTACACATGAATGGGCAAAGGATCGTGGATAGTCCATTTCCAGCCCATCACAGGGAATTTAGAGACATAGCAGATGGCATCCATGACATAAGAAGATAAATAAAAAGGTGGATAAACCCGCTGGGAAACATTTCGTTTAGACCGGTAGTGAAAAATAGCAGTGGTGAGATTATCAGATAGGATTTTGGCCCAGTCTACAATTGTAGAATTAACAGCCGCATTCAACAAAGGAAGCCATTCGGGTAAGATCATATTTATGTCGGGCTTTCCAAAAAGCCTGCATAACATGGCAGCAGTAAAACAATAAGGAGAGGTAAGTGAACCCGTGTTGTACATACCTTGTTTGTTTTTCTTCAATGGTTCAATTCTTTTGGTCCACTCCTTTGTGCATTCTGCCAAATTTGAGTGTTCTTTGGCAAAGTCTTCCATAAATTGCTTGTTGAAAGACGCATAAGGTTCTGGCAGCTTATACATTAATCTCAGATCTTCTATGGTGAATGACCCGATTAGCTCTTCAGATGGAGTTCTGAATTGTCTGTCTGAAATATCTGTGCTATCCAGCACCCATCTCACCATGTCTGTGTATGGGAGAATCCTTGGCCTTGCTGCTATTCTATGCAGAAATGAGCAAGCCAAGTCTCTAAGGGTTGCTTCAGACGTATTCTTTGAACCTGCTGTAGCTGCAACTTTTATCACCACAGGGTTTTCATCTTCTAACAGATTATACATTCCTTCCCAAGTGGATATACCAGCATCCTTGTTACAGGCGGTGTCTGCATATAGCGAAGCCATTTCTTTGTTTTCATAATTTGAGCTCTTCTCCTTCTTACCCATAGTGTTTAGCGGAAGCTTTGTATAGTCGTTTGCTCCTTCGTGCCTGCGTTTTACGAATAAATGAGAGTAATGATATAAGAAAGGTGATGAGACTGATTTGAATGTGAAAGCGGATGAAATATAATATTTAAATTGTGAAACGACTTTCAATCTAAACACAATCTCATTTCACATTAATAATCAATCCAATCATTTAATATAATCATTAAAGTGCATAACGGATTTGACATATGGGAATATTGCCTTGGGATAGCGCGCCTATATGAATCTGTGACATTGCAATCTGTGATTTGCTGCGCAATATCGCAATATCGCAAAATGAAGTCATCGCAGTCATAAAAATAGCGCAAAAGCGGAAATTGCGCAATAGCGCAAAAGCGCATATCGCAATATCACAAAAGCGCAATATCGCAAAAGTGCAAAAGATATTCATTAATCATTTCTCTTTTCTGCGCTATGTGATCTGCGATCAATGCGTTTTATACATACCATTTTGTTATAGATGCGCTATCTTGTTTAAAGAGTAATTTTATTATAATATATCATAAACTTAAGTGTTTCTTGATATTTTTTCTAAGAGATTAGGTTTATGATAGAAAGTTTTATTTGAAAAGGCAAACAAATCCTAATTGATTTTTTGGATTTTTTAACTAAGGGTCCTCATTTATTTAGTATTATTACTAATATTAAATAAAAAGGGGGGTTGTTTCTGGTCACAACAATTGGCGATTCACTGAAAGAAACAGTTATCTCTAAAAAAATAAAATGAGCATTCTATCTTTAGTAAGTAAAGGTTTTTAAAGATAATGAAAACTATCTTAGGATAATTCAAATAAAATGTAACTATGAAAAAGAAATAAAAATCATTTCATAATTTCTTTCTAATTCCTTAAGAAATAAAAACATTTTAGGTTATCTCAAGCTTTGATTGGTGTTAATAATGAAGTAAGTGGATCTCTCCAAGTTTTGGTTTTATAATATACTCTATTGCCATAGGTATTGCCTCTGCTACCAGCAAACATTCATAGTCTCGACAGGGTTACCTTTAAACCATTAACCATTCATTGTCCCATCCAATTAAAATTATGCCTTTTTAAAAGATAAATTCATAAGACCTATTATCTCATGTTTTTGTCTTTTATTTATTTTTTATTTTAAGAGCCATTGTTCTGGTTTGGCAACTAGTTAATAACAATGTCATTCACTAGTTATAATTAAACTGAACAAGCTGGCTCGTGATGAGACCCCTTGTCTTATATTTATAAGCCATTACCCTGTTTTGGTATGCAGTATTGGTAATGTCAGTTTTATTACTCCTTATGAACATGGTAAGTCGGCTCGTAATGAGACCTCTTAATTTTCGTATAATTTCTTAGAATTACATTCTAAAAAATCACAACTTAAATGGATGGGGTGAAATAGTTTTATCCTTAAGAATCAATGGATGACAATTTTTAGAGTTTTTTGAATTCCAAAACTTTGAAAAAATCTATACTTTGATAGATAACCTTTCTCTGCTTAATAAACTTATAATGATTTACATTCTTCTCAAGTTTTCAAAAGATCATGTAAATGATTGAAATAATCTTTCAAAGTTTAACATCTTATTTTAAACTATTCAAAAATTGTGATCATTACTTTAAAAATTCTTATTTACACAAAATAAATATTTATAATATTTTTCCGAAGAAATTTTCTCAAATAGTAAACAGTCAATGAGAGACTCATAAACAACCTTTATTTGCAAAAACAAAAACAATCAAAAACTTTGCAGAAAGAAATATGTACAGTTTAAGAAGGGGTTACCTCCTTATGAAAAGAATTTCTTCAAGATAAGCCCATTTACAGGAAGTGATTCTCTCTTACCTGTTAGATCTTGGAGTATGAATGTATTTGAGATTATCTTCTCAACGATCTGAAATGGTCCAAGCCACATTTTCTGAAATTTGGTATGTTTACCTTTTTCTTCGTGTGCTTTATCCCATTTCAAAACGAGATCACCAATTGACAAATTTTTTGAGCCGGTAGAACTTGCATCAAAAGAAGATTTTACAAGTTGTTGATGTTTTTCATGAGTAATTTTTGCTTTATCCCTATCTTCTTCTAATTTAAGGATTTGATTATATCTCAATTGAATGGATGAAGAGGGATTTTCTTCAATAAACTGCACTAGGGCTAATGATGGAAGTGTTAAGTTTGATGGTATCACGGCTTCTTTTCCATAAACCAGATTGAAAGGTGAAGTCCCTATTGAAGCTTTTCCAGTGATACGATCAGCCCATAACGCAAAGATTAAAGATTTGTGCCAATTCTTTTGATTTTGATCAACGGTCCTTTTAATGATTTTGATAAGGTTTTTATTAGTGGATTCAGCCAAACCATTACCTTGTGGATAATAATTTTCTGAATATTTTAATTTAAAACCTCTTTTGACTGCAAATTCAATTAAACTATTTCCGGAGAAGTAAGATGCATTATCAAAGACAAGAGCTTGAGGTACACCAAACCTGGTTATGATGAATTGATCTATGAAATCAATAATTGCATCAGAATTGGCTACCTTTAAAGGGATTGCCTCTACCCATTTTGTAAAGTAATCAGTTGCAGTAAGGATGTACTTGTGCTGTTTGGAAGAATGAGGTACTATCTCACCAATAATGTCAAGCCCCCATTGTTTGAATGGTTGCTCAATAGTTACTGGTTGCAAAGGAAAAGCTGGTTTCCTTTGTCTTCCACTTGCAGTTTGACAAATTTGGCACTTCCTTACGTAATCATGCGTATCTTTAAAAAGGATAGGCTAGTAATAACCAGTACGAATTATTTTGTGAGCTGTGGTATCACCTCCAAAATGACCTCCTGCTGGTCCATCATGCAATTCCTGCAAAACCTTTTCAGCTTCAGTCTTTTCCAAACATCTTAATAAAATTGAATCATAATTTTTTCTAAACAACACATTATCAATGATCTGGTATTTAATAGCTTTTAACCTTAAAGCACGTTTACTCTTATAGCTAAGATTAGAAGGAGCATACTCGTTTTTCAAGTAATAGATAAGATCAGCATACTGAGATCCGGAATTTGTAACACTTATCTGACTTACTTGAATATCTTGATTTGAATCTTGATTTTCTGGTATGTTATGAGCTCCTGCCAATAATCTGCAAAAACCTTGTCCTCTAATAATCTTAGCTGGTTTAATATCAATATCATATTCTTGCAAGGCTGTTACCCAGTTAGCTCTCTTTTCTCCTACTTCTTTTTGAATTAATAATTGCCTCACTGCAGAGAATGGGACAATGATTTTTGTATGTGTTTTTAAGAGAAAAGGTCTGAAATGTTTGATTGATTTAAACACAGCAAAGGCTTGTTTTTCAACATCGGAATAATTAAGCTCAGCTCCTTGCAGATTTGAGCTAAAGAAAGAAATTGGTGCTTCAATTTCTTGATCATTGAGTTGTGTTAAAACGGCTGCATAGGATGTTTCAGTGGCCAGAGTATACAAAGTAAAATCTTTAGAAAAATCCAGGGTATTCAATGTTGGTGCATTAATGATCGCTCGTTTGATTGAATCAAAAGCTTCTTTTTCTTTATGCGTCCATTTGAATATTGAATTCTTCTTGATCATATTTTGCATAGGTAAAACAATTAAAGAAAAATCAGGAATAAATATTTTAACAAAATTAATCTGTCCAAGAAATGATTGCATGGATTTTTTGTTATGTGGTAAAGAAATATCAAAAATTTCTTTCACTCTATCTGGATCAATATATATACCATCTTTTGACACAACAAATCCTAAGAGTTTCCCTTCATCTAAAGCAAAGAAGGATTTCTTTGGATTTAAGGAGATACCAAACCTTCTACATCTTTCAAATATTTGTTTTAAATCATGTAGATGATTGGCTCTCTTTTTTGAAAATACTGTTATGTCATCAAGATAAACAACAACTGATTTATTGATCAGACCTTTAAATGCTATGTCCATGGCTCTTTGGAAAGTTGCTCCTGCATTTATTAGACCAAAAGTCATTTTCTGATAAGCATAGGTTCCCCATTTGGTTCTGAAAATTGTTTTCAATCTGTCATCTGGATGAACTAAAACTTGATTATAGCCTGAAAATCCATCAAGAAAGGACATAAGTTCAGAACCAGCTACCTTTTGAAGTATCTGTTCCATGGTTGGCAATGGGAAATTGTCTTTTAAACATGCTTTGTTTAAATTTCTGAAATCAATACAGATTCTTATATCACCATTCTTCTTCCTTACAGGTACCATATTGGAAACCCAATTGGAGTGCCTGATTGGAAAAATGATTTTGGCTTTTAAAAGTTTATTAAGTTCTGATTTGATTTGACTTTCGAGATTTGGATGGATCTTTCTCAACTTCTGTTGAACAGGTTTAATATCAGGAAGCATTGGAATTGTATGTTGAATAATCGAAGTATCATATGTTTTTAGATCATCGTAATTCCAAGCAAAAACATTTTTATACTTGTTCAACAGTTTAATGAATGCATTCCTTTCCTCTGGTGTTAAATTGAGTCCTAAGTTAACGTTTTGAGGTTTAGAATCAGAACCAAGATTTACTAATTCAAACTTCAAAGTAGAGCTTTGAAGTTTTGTATTAGTAACTTTCTTGAATCTGTCTCTAATGTCATATAAATCCTCTAATTTAACAACGGATTTTGGAATGGGGTTTTCATTACCTTTTGAAGCAATTTGTAAATCATGATCATCTTCGTCAATAATTTGCTCATCATATGATTTCTCTGAAGTCATGAAATTTAGAATATCTTGATCATGATAGAATACTCTCCAATTTGTAACATTATCTGGGACTGATGGTCGAAAAATCAATTCTACAGAAAACCTATCAGGATTGCAATCTTCAACAGGTAAGAGTTTAGATGCAACATTAGCTAACAAGTCAGCTGATGTATTCTGATTCCTAGGAATAGGAGAAATATTGAATTCTAAAAAATGAGTGGTGAGGTCTTGTACTAGGGTTTGATAGTGTTTAAGATGTCCTGAAAGGCAATGAATAGTATTCCTAACTTGTTTAATGACAATTTCGGAATCACCAAAGACTTTCAAGTATTTAACATCTAACCCTATAGCTTTATAAAGTCCTTGAATCAAGGCTTCATATTCTGCGGTATTGTTAGTACACTCAAATTCTAATCTACATGACAGCATGGTTTTCTCCCCATTTGGATCAATTAGGATGCACCCAGCTCCATCTCCATCACTAGATTTCGATCCATCAAAATATAATGACCAAAATAAAGTCTTATCTATTGGCTTATCTACAATTACATCTGAAATATTTACAATTCTAGAAGTATCAGATTGTGAAAAAATTTCTATCTGAGAAACAAAAGTATTTACAGAAAAAGGTGATTAAGGAGCTTTAAAATTTCTAAGAAATGATTTAGCAGAATAACCTCCAAGAATATTGTTGTTGAATGCTACAGGTTCATTAGGTTGTTCAAATTCAGTGACAGTGTGCATCATATGTTTTTCTCGTTCAATTTTGATTTGATTTTGTTTCCCTTTGTAGGGAAGCCACATGTGTGAATAATCGGTTGAGATATAACCGTTAAGTTTAGCAGACCAGTCCCTGCTCAAGATTAATCCATAGAATTCAGGAATATCAGCAATTAGAATATCAATTCTTTGGACAATCCTAGGATCTGAGGCTAATCTGATAGTAACTGAATTGATTTCTCCTACCACTTGGAATTTAGAGCGATCCAACTGAACGATATGAACTGCTGATTTCTGTGGTTCAATATTCAATTTGGCACAGACAGAAGTAGGCATTATATTGGAGGAAGCTCCAGAATCAATCAAACAATTGTGCAGATTTTTATTGTACATCTCATAAGTCAAAGGAAAAGGGGGAGTTTGAGAATTTGAATTTTCCCCAATGAGCACAGTATCAGTAGCATCTACCTTATATGGTGGCTTACCAGTTCCTCTTGCTGCTTTTGCAACTACACCGCTTGGTAAAGGAGCAATTGGTGTAGCATTTAATTCTTTCAATAGCAACTTTTGCTGGTGTTTTAGTTTGCTGAGTTCATGTAAGGAAATGTTGGCTTTGATCTTTTTCATGTCTTCGACAATATTGTATTCCATAGGATCTGACACTACTAAAGTTTTCGATGTTGATGTGAGAGGATTAGAAGAGGATGGCTGATTTTGAGTAGGTGATGGAGAAGTTTTCTTCACAGTGGGTTTGTCTTTGGTACTTGGAGTTGTAACTTTCTTTTTAGGAACTGTTTGCACTGGTTCTGCTGTAGATTTACTCCTAGTACTTACAGGCATAGCTTCTTCACTATCAGAATTAGGGAGAATAAAATCCCACATTCCATTCAATTCAGCTATTTCTTCATTCTCATCTTCTTCATCTGATACTATAGATGTATCTTCTTCTTCTTCCTCTTCTTCTAATTCTACATTAGAGATTGCATTAGGAGGTTTAGATTCAACTTGGTTTCTTCTGAAATTTCGGAATGGTTTCTTGGTAGAAGTTTCAGCTACTTGTTTTTTAATTTCAACCATTTCATTTGACATGGTTTTAAGAACTTTCTATAAACCTTCCATGTCGTATGGATCTTTGGCCTTTTTCTTTGAATCATCTTTGAAGCTGACTTTCTTTGATTTCCTTTCCTCGATAGCATTTTTCTTTTCCAGAGAAGTAATTCGTTTTTCCACTACAATAGCTTCTTTCATATTCTCAGCTAATGTAGGCTTTGCAGCTCTGTCCACGAAAATTGCTATGTTTGAGGGTAAGGCAGTTATATACCATTCAATTCTGACTTGTTCACTGGGTTGTGAATCTGTGTGAATTTTGTTCAAGAGTTTGTTGAATCTAGCATTGAATTCTTTTATAGGTTCCTTGGGTTCTATCTTCAAATTTGAGAGATCATTGAGTAAAGTTGCAATTGATCGGTCATCTCCAAATTTGGTCAAAAAATGATCTGCAAAAATGTCCCAACTTGTTATGGATCCTGATGGTAATGAAAAGTACCATGATCCTGCTACTCCCTGGAGAGTATAAGGGAATAATATAACTACAACATCTTCATGTATGACTCCATTCAAATTAATAGCCAGCATAAAGTTATTGATATGTTCTTCAGCTTGAATGTTAAGATCTGGGCTAAACTTTGGAAGCCATTTTCCAGGATTGTCTGGTAAATCATGTAAAGGTGCAACCATGTTGACTGCTCCTGGAGTAGACCATGGTCTCTGTGCCATTATTGGGACGACTATTGGAGGAATAGTAGAAACTGGTGGTATTTGAATAGAAGTGGTTGGAATAGATGATGTTGAGATTGATGAGAATTGAGGAGAAGATGTTTGTATAGATGATGATGAAACAACTGCACTTTGTTGAGTTGTGGTTTTGGAAACAGGTGATTGAATATGAGATGATGAACTTGTATCACTTTCTGTTTCCGATTGAATTCTTTTTGTTTTTCCCTTACTAGGTAAAGGAAATTCTTTCGGAGGAATACCAAGTTTTTCACTTTGCAACCTAGTAAGAGGTTTCGAAGGAATAAATTTTGAGCTTACACTACCTTCAGATATTTCAGACTCTTCAAAAGATAATGAGAATCCTTTCAATTTATGAATTAGATCTTGAACTTCAGGAGACTCAGGATGTTGATTGTCTGAATGTTTTGAGATTTTGGTAGTGGGTGTTTGAATATTTTCTGCAATTTCTTCTCTAGGATTTTGAATTTCAGAAGAAATTGAAGAAGTTAATGAGGGTGTTTTGCTCTCAGAATGGCTTGTGGATAAAGATTTACTTGCCATTCATAGCTCAGGCCCTCCTTCTAGTGCCAAAAATGTTGAAGCCTAGAAAATCTCTGCTTCAAACATCGGGGAAAACCACCCGATCGGGACCTTAAGACAGCTCCTTTTCCGTTTGGTATGGTGGCTCCGACTGGATTTAAAGGACCAGTTTCCTTATAACTAAATGGATTGGTTTGGATGGGTGGAAATGGGACTAAATTAACTGAAATAAAATTATCTAATTTAAACTAAATACTGATAAAGAAATTATAACACTAACCCGGGTAATTATATGTGAAGACAACTTAAGATTGTTCCAATTTAACAATAACCATGAAAATGTATTATTATTTAAACTGAAATATGCAGAAACAAATAAAGATAAATCTGTTTAAGAAATTAAACAGAGTTGTATTAGCATATTGCATTCATCATTGTATACCATCTATATATACTTATGAAAGATAACGTTTCAATTATACTCAGAAATGATATATAAAAGGAAGCGTTGTGAAAACAAATATATATAAATGATAGCAATTTTAAAGCGAATATCATAAGACAAAAGAAATCAGCAGTGAAAGGATAGAAATACCTCATTCATCCTGAAGACTTTCAAATGCAATTTGATACTCTAATCCGGTAACTCTAATGCAAAATTAGATTCCAAGGTACAGAAATGCAACACTTCAAAGATAATTCCGCATGAAAATCACCAGATGTGATCCTTTTTAAAAATATATAAGACAATGGAGTACAGAAATGCAATCTCCAAGTCAAAAAATATTAAGATCCAAGACCCCTCTCTAAATGCATGAGAAGGGTTTAAATACTACTTAACTAAATCTAAAAATAGTTTATTACAAAAATTAAGGATTCGGTTCAATGACCGTCCTTTTCCTAGGCTAAAATACAGTGAAATTAAAACTAAATCTATCTATCTATTAACTTGATCTTTAAGCTTGCAGGCATCCAGCATAGTTTTGAGAAGATGCGGTTGACCGACTTCAGAATTCAACTGTCCTGAAAAGACAGAGTCGGCAAGCGTAGGAGCAATCTTCTCCATAGCATTGATGATACAATTGAGCGCACTGTGCTGACTGTGTGGCTTTACCAAGTACATCCAGTATGAGTCCCAATTCAATCCTATCTGACCCTTGGATGGATTTTGCTCTTTCTTGCATTTTGCCTCCATTGTTTTTACTTGAGTTGATTTGCACATGGGAGATATCTTGGAAACGATTTCGGGAATCAAGTTGCTTTAACGCCATTGTCATTTACACAATCGGTGAAGAGTGTTTTCCGGCAGCAACCGCCTCCTCTGCTCTTGCTTTCTGCCTTTTGATTTGGCCATCGGTTATTGAACGGTATTTCTTTATGGTTTTAAGCTAATAGTGGGTGCACACGACTTTCTTGCCTTCTTGTTTTGCCATACTTGATAATCATTGATCTTTTCATTAATCAAATCATAATCATTTTTCGTAAATCTACGACATGATTTGTGATTTTATGGCTCTCTTGGCATAAAGAATTCCGTACAAGATTTTTGCTTTGAGAAAACCTCTTGTTGCATTAGTTGATTGTTCGGAGAGATGGTTTGAAATGAATTACGGAAAGCTTAGGATCATACTTTATGCTAATCTTGAGATAATCTGTGTTGTTTGTCTTTATCGGCCGGGATTTTTTGATGTCCTATTTGCTCTCTTGAAGTTGTTGTTCTTAACTCTTCAAGTTTCAATTGTACTTTCATATGGCTGTACATTGAATGCTTTTATTGGAAGGCTTTTACTGTTCTTCTTTTTCATCCAAAAAGTTGCTGTCTCAAGCACTTTATCAATTGTTGCGAAGCATAGCTCACAGGTATTTGAGATAACTTAGTGAGATTATGATTAGGCTACATGTGAGATCTTTCTTTTCAAAAAATACTTGTTGCAGCCGGTAACAATTGCACTTTCTATTTTTCTCTTTTTTCCTTTGTCTCTTCTAATGCTTTATATTTTATGAGGCTGTAAATACATCCCCAGAGGAAGAGAATGTCCTCTACATTAAGTACAATTTCGAGAGGAGGGTGTGATTGGTATGTGCTTTATTCTTTAGCATTGTCTTGCTTGTTCACAATGCTTTCAGAAGCTTTGGTTGTACGGAGCGGTACGTACATTTTTTCATTACCCATTGTCGATTGATTAAAGGTTTCATTCTTTATCTAACTCCATTGTTGGTAGTGTTCTTGTACATTGGTTGGAGGAGGATTTGTCTGTTGAGAAGTCACAATTTGTGGCTGTTGAGTAAGCTCTTTAGATTATGCTGAGAATATTTAATGGATTCTTCCATTTTATCTTACTTTCTTTAGACTTATTGGAGTGTTCGAATCTCACAATGATTTTGGTTGCCTCTTTGTAGTGTGCGGGTAAGACTAACACTAGGATTTTTTTTCCCTTGCGGGCTCTAAGCGTAGATTATCCAAAGGTAGGAATTAGTCTCCTTTCTGTAAAGCGGGTCACCCAAGATTCTCTGGAATAAGTGAGAGCTTAGAAATTTAATTCAAAAAAACTTCTTTGAATGAATTTCTTGCTTGGAACATATCATCAAAAGTCATTCACAGGAAAAGACTATACTTTGATTGCATTGGTAAAATTCTTAACAATATCATTTGGAGTCGAATAACCTTCTTGAAATTTGAATAGATTTAGGCATTTAACGTTGCCTATCTCTTGAAATGCATGACCAATATCAAAACGGTGAAAATGTTCACATTTTGTAGAAGTATAGCCAAATGCCTTTTTCTTCTCTTTTAAATCTTTTGTTGTTATACCTCACGGCCACAAGTACGATAAACAAATTTTAAAACACAAGTCTATACGGAACATATAAAGGAGTGAAACATGGGGAGAAGCATAACTTCAAAAAGCCTAATATAGGTGAAGCAATTCTTCTCCAAAACCATCTCGCGATAGGAAGACATCAACCTCATTTCTGGGGATAACCTTGGGGGATCGCTTATTATACAATGTTTTTGGCTTAGTAAACGGCATTATTCCATGACAAATTTGGTAAAAATGGGGGACAAAATTAGACTCCCATAGTTCTTTATGGTACACATGAATGGCGAAAGGATCGTGGATAGTCCATTTCTAGCCCATCACGGGGAATTTAGAGACACCTTGAGATGGGCGTCCGCAACCTCATGAGATAAATAAAAAGGTGGATAAACCAGTAGAAACATTTCGTTTAGGCAGGTAGTGAAAAATGGCAGTGGTGAGATTATCGGATGATTTTGGCTGATCTACAATTGTAGAATTATGACCGCATTCAACAAAGGAAGCCGTTCGGGTAAGATCATATTTATACCCGGGCTTTCAAAAGCACTGCCTCTTTTATGGCAGTAAAACAATAAGGAGAATTAAAAGTGAACCCGTCTTGTACATACCTTGTTTGTTTTCTTCAATAGTTCACTTCTTTTGGTCAGATCCTTTGTACATTCACACTTAATTTGAGTGTTCTTTGGAAAAATCTTCCATAGAATTGCTTGTTGAAAGTCGCACGAGGTTAAATTTTGTTAAGTCAGTCCTTATGACCCTCAGGTAGGTGATCATTTCGTTTTTATATTCATTACATTAGGTGTCCGCTTGTTCCACTTCGTTGCATTTCACACAAGTCATGCATAAAAATTTGTGAGAGTGCATTTATTCCTTTGTTTCCTCATGTTTATACACAGAGCGCTATTTTAAAAATATTTCCTCAAAGAATTATTTATAGTCATTGTCATTATGTATGAGATCATTAAAATGTCAATAAGTGTCCTAGATGTGATTATGCAGGGTTTTTGAGTCATTTATATCTGCCCCGGTCATAAAACTTTGCAAGGTAGGAGAGTCCGGTCACTTGGATTTTCTATTTTTATTATCATATTTAAAAAAAAAATGCATTTTCAGTCCAAAACTACCGATTTTAGGTTTAAATTTGTCATTAATCATTTTGTAACAAATTATGGTATTCATCGCAGAAAGCATTATCAAAAGCAGGCAGTCACTACTGGCAAGAGAACTGACCATATCACAAAGGCAGCCAAAATCATTAGTGTAATCAAAGGAAAGCCAAAACAAGTTTGTATTTGAAGAAGCCAAAGTGAAAATTACAAAACATTTGTAATATGGGTTTTGAAATTAGATTTGAAATAAAGTCTGATTGTGAAGATATTTGAAATATAAAGGCCAAACAAGTTCATTTGAACGATTTCATTGCTCCCAAATGTGTTTGCAAGTTGAGGCGATTGAGACTTTGAAGGAAATGAAGCAGAGTTTTAAGGCTGTGACCCCGTTGAGGAAGCGGCCCACAGAACAACGACCCACGCAGTCGGTTCGGCAATGAGTTTTCTGAAAGAGTGCGACCCACACGGGGGGCTGCCGCACGACCCATGAGCTGCGCGGCCACGCGGTTTCTGAGTTTGGAATTTAATTTGAGCGCCCGAATTGCCTTGAAACGACTCGGTTGCCTTAAGCCGGAGTTTCATCTGTTAGCTGGGTTTTCAACGCATTTGTGGCATGTGGGTGGTTTCCAATATTCAAATGGAGGTTTTAAAACCCCACGGTCATGATATCATTGTTTCGGGGTTTGAAATGAAAATAAATGGATAACCAAGAGAGTGTGTTTGCTATCTTAAACGAGTGATATGGTCGACCTTTCATATAACGTAAAATCAAATTGCTCTCACACCCATTATACCACGCTGCCATTGTTATGGTCATACCATGTTTAACCCCTTTGAGTCATGTTACCCATGTTTGTTATGAGTCACGTTGCCCAATGTTAGTGCTCATGTCTTTGTTTAAATAGCTCATTAAAACCTTTATGGTCATACTCATGAAACGACCATATTACTATTAATACCATGCTCTCCTTTGACTAATTGTGTTCAAACTTTTGATTGCACTGTCCTATTTGGTCGAAATTTCATTTGCATTTCAAAACGGAGAGGGTGCCTTTTTCGGTCCATTTAAAGCGCGAGATTTTATCCATAATGTGATTCCTTGATAGTGCTTTGACGATGGGAATATTGGTTGAGTGGTAAACACATCCTAATCTTGCTTCTTATGACTTCATATATCGGTGTACACATTGCCAAAGCTTGTTGAGAGATATGTCGAAGCCCAGTCGAGGTATGAGCCCGAGGATCGGGCGGTGATTCGGTGGGCACAGAAGTAACAACTCCTTCTGGGGGTTCCCACGGAGAAAATAGGAGTGATCATCGCGAGAGAGAGCCTACTTCTTTGGCTCGGTTGCGGGCATGTCCATTAGCTATGGATTGTTTTAGGTTCTTGTCATGTTTCGGTTTTGTGGGACGGAGTTGCTTTGACCCAGGCCTCATCGTGGTGCTTGTTGTTTGTTCTTCATTTACGGGGTGATCGGGTAAACCTTCTTTGAGTTGATTTCATTGTGTCACCTTTGACTATTGCTCGGAAGCCAACCGGCATACCGAACATGGCGAGGAATGGAGCAGGTGTGATTAGAAATTTCACTATGAGCCATACATTAAGCGGGTATGTATGGCTTGCCAGGCGATTTCCATTTCGGATTCTTCGAGAGATGGTACCACTCATGAGGCTCATCATTCGGTATTTTAGTTGTGAGGCGGTATGCCGGTCTTTTCTCCATATCATGTTCGTTTCTTTGATGCACTTCACAAGGGTGCGTATGATGAATGTCCATTGTTCACATACACCGCAACATAGAGAGGATAGTTACATTTGTACGAAGAAAACGAGCCGGTCTGTGATACGAGTATATATCATTTCGCTTTGATCAAAAAATCTTGGTGTATCGGTTAGCGGAAGCAGGCATCACTTGAGGAGAAGTTCATTTACGAACTTTTTTCGATGCCACAACGACCTCCGCGAGCGTTCCATGATGCGGGGAGAGCCTCACACCCGGCCCGGACCGCCGCCGAGGTTGAGCATATCGTCCCCGCTCCTTTGGTTCGGACATATCGACGGCCACGGGGCCTTATTTGCGGCCAGACGGCGGAGTATTATCTCACGTGGTGGAAGGGTCTCTTGAGCTTATGTTTATGGCGAGTATTATCTCCGTGATGTGGGAAAAGGGAGGTCTGCTTTCTTCTCAGTGCGGGTACGGTACAAGACGGGGGCAAAGAGCCCATGCACATGATGAGGGCCCATCGGGGAGGCGGGATACCGATATGACGGTCATTGATGTTGATACGGGCTCTCCCTCGCTCGAAGGCGAGGAAGTCATCCAGGGAGCAAAGGGCGGGAATGACCGGCTGAAAGACCAATTGCAGAGGCTCGGTGGGTGATTAACTGGCCCCAGACGGCCATGACAAGCAGCTGAGGATGAGCTCACATTTTATGAGTGCGCCAAATCCGTGAGGACGGAAGCGGTGGGAGATCGAAAGAGAGGCCGGTGACATGACACAGGTAGCCGGAGATCATGCTCACGCGGGAGTGAATATACATACAGAGAGAGAGCATTTGGCGAGAGCCAATCGAGACAAAAAGACATACTTCGCCACATGAAAAGACCATTATTGGGCTCGCATGCATGTTTGCAAAGCGAGGATAGGGGATCGTAGAGAGGAGGTTGCGCAAGGCACTTCGACGGCGGAAAAGGCCTAATCCGCCGGATTTTGGCGAGGCTTCATTGGTAGGCAAGACACATGATGGAGGACTTTCACTCCGAATTTAGGCAAATTGGAGAAAATTTTGTCATTTCCAAATTTTTGGTGCCAAAAGCAGGGTTTTACAACGACTCGTGGAGTCGACGCGCTCATGCGCTCGCATTTTTGAGACACTTGCTGGAGGATATTTTTACATTTTTGGATTTTTATGGTTAATTATGCATCCTCTGAAGTCAACTTAGCATTTCCAGCAAAATCTGGATGGTGTGACTCAAAACACCATAGAAAACCACCTTGCTGCACCTTTGCACCAGCAGGCATTTTCCCTGGGACAATGAGGTTTTGGAGGGGTCCAAATCGCTCCCGATTCAGAATTCAACTTGGGTTGGAAAGTAGACATCCCGGGCTTTCCAACGAGCTATCATGAGCTCAATTTGGATGTCGGGAGCTACCTCAAAATCAGCCTTCAACATGAGCGACCCACGCAGTTCAGGAGCGACCCACCTAGAGATTTTTTGAGTTTTCAGCTGCCAGCTCAGTATTTCGCCTATTTTGGACCAGTTTTGCCTATGGATAGAATTCTTGGGTTTTTATGATGTAAATTCATGTTTGACATGTAACTTTGGCTTGTTTTTATCTCTTCTAGAAGATTCACTCTCAAATGAGTAAAAAATCATGTAATGGATCAGTTTCCACTCTTTTAGAGGCAAGTGGTTAGCTGCCTAGATTGTAGTTCCATGATTAGAATTGGTTGAAACTGATCCCTGAAGAGGGATTTCGACCCCTTGAGGTGGGGAAAGGGGTTAGAGTGATCTATATATTGTAATTTCTGAGGCATTCTACAGGTTGGAGAGGTTGGACTCTTGGAATACTTTTGATACTATTGTACATACTTTTCATATTTTGGCTAAGGAAAGATCAGGGGTTTTGCGGCACTTGTTGGGATCCTTGTGGTGTTCTGTTCTTGATGATGTTTCTCCTTTGTTTACTGTAATTTTCTTCATGTTTAATGTCTCGCCCCAGCTTGAACTCTGCAAAGGTCTGACCTTATCCCCGGACCCAAAATTTGTTTTCCCATTACTCCAGCGAAAACCCAAAAAACCAAAAACCAAACATACCTATCTCTTTACTAGCCTAAAATCAGTTCTTATTTTAAGTCATCTCGCATCCTATTGCTTATTTTCTCGAGATTGACGGAGAGAGCCCTCTCCTGTCCTCGTAGGGCTAGCTACGAGGCTGAGCGTGGTTTGATGTAGCCTTGAGTTTTACTTCATTTCAGCCTGAGGTAGATTTGAGTGCTAACATAGTGGCGACCATACTGGGGAATCTCAATGGTTTGCTTGTTGATGTGTTTGTTCCACGAGTCTTAGACGGAGTCTGAAGTCACGCCAGGTAGCTTTCGAAACGCTTTTGTTATGCATAAGCGGAAGTAGATAAACGCTGCTTCAGTCAATCTCCGGTAAGCTTGTGTGTTCAATACTTGATTTGTAAATCACCCCAGTGTACTTATTCGTTCTAGACCTTTTGGATGATTGAGTCTAGAAGTCGAAAGGCTGAAAATAATTGATTGTGTTCCTTGTAATTTTTGTTTTCCGAGAAGATCAATACACTGGCTTCAAGAAGAAATACTAGGGCGAATCCTGACCCTGATCCACCAACAATTTTCGAAAATCCGAATCTGATTCCAAGGACCCTTAGAAAACAAGGCAGTCAAGAGAGTTCTGAAAGAGAAAGCCAATTGAGTTTTGATAGTTCCAGAGTGCTTACCCGATCTGCATCCTGTCCTGTCAAAATCATATATGTTGATGAAATCCCCTTTGATGCATGGTTTGAAACATCCTTGTTTGTGAATTTTTCCGAAACTGAATTATCAAGATTAGTCCCAGATCCATTGTTTACTGAAGATTTGCAATATAGATTTGTTTCACAGTACTTGGATAGACAGCTGCAAAGTTCTATTGAGGATACTAATACTTTTGAATTTACTGAATCTGCTTCACAAGTTCTTGACCCATTTGAAATTACATCAAGCTCACGGATCCCTACTGAACCTCCTTTTGTCCCTACCATTCCGGTTCGGCCTCAGTTTTCTGATCAGCAATCAATAGTATTTTCTCCATTTCCATTGAATACATCTCATAGACCTACTACTCCTACTCCTCCTGTATCTCCTCGACAACAGATTGTTTTGAATCCACCAAGAGCTATGGCTGCTCGTTTTGCACCCCTTGTGTTACCACAGCAGTTGAATGATATGCCCGCAGACTATCAGAGTAAAATCCCGACATTTGATGGCACTCCACAGAGTCTTCCTGCACAACAGCATGTAGATAATATGGCAGATTTCTTTGATCGTTTCGAGATTGATGAAGAAAATGTGACCATGAGGCTTTTTGTGCAAACTTTTGGAGGAGAGGTACGGAAATGGTTCAGAGCCTTGCCACAAAGAAGCATAGATACATTGGCAGAACTTCAAAGGCAATTTTTAGACCGATGGGAGATGAAAAAGGATCCGCTGCAGATTACTTCAGAATATACGAATCTTAAACGTAATCCTGGTGAGTCTGTTCAGGATTATATTATTAGATTCAATACAGTGTACAATGTTATTCCCGGTGATTTGAGACCGTCCAAAAAGTCTGCTCTCCTTAAATTCCCGGATGGCTTTGATCCGGAGATGGCTTATTCCCTTCGTGATAGAGATCCACCTGGCACGGAAATATGCGGAAAGTGGTTATAATGATTGAGGCAAATCGAGATGATAAAGAGCACGGTTCGAAAGCGAGGAGAAAATTGTGATAAAGGAAGAGCCTTCTACATCTATATCGAACGGCCTTGCCAACGCTCGTGGGTGGAAAAGGCTTTAAGAAGAATAAATGTGACAAGGCGAAACACGGTTTGAAACCAAATTTTCGTGGCGGCGGCGGCCACAATTGAGTGCGCGGCGTGAACAAAGAGCTCCAGAGCCGGCAGCCCACGCTGATTAAGACTCCTCTTTTGCGGAATTTTGTGAGTCATGATTCCGATGATGATGATGATGTGTCAGGTGAGCAAAATCATTTCTTCACTCCTGATGATTTGCCTATTTATATTACTGAGGAAGAGGAGTATGGTGAAAGTTCAGTTGTTCAGAAAGATGAGGATTTTATCCTAACTAATGATGCTGATTTAGAGGAAGAGTCGGATGAATACCAAAGAGGATATTTGAATGCATTGACTGCTCAGCAGAAACAGTATTCATTGAGAAATCGAGATGTGCCTATAAATCCCATTCAGAAAAGAAAGGAAGCTTCAGCACCAAAGACAGATTCACCAATACCACAGAAAAGAGGGAAAGAGACAATTGACCCCGCAGCAAGTAAAGTGTCATCAGCTGAGAAGGTAAATCAGTCAAACATAGTGAAAGACAAGGCTGAAAAGAAGGTAAATCAGTCAAACATAGTGAAAGACAAGGCTGAAAAGAAGGAAATTCCAGTTAAAGAGGTCGAGAAGGTTTCAGCATTTAGCTTGGAAAATGAAATTTCCAAACTGAAAATATCCATTCCTTTGACGGAGATTATGAAGAACAGCAGCTACCGTAGTCAAGTTACCAAAATTCTGAATTTTGATCCAATGATTGACACAGTAAATGTTGAGGATGATCAGCCAGAATTGATGTTTGGGCCTGCATTGAATGGTGAGTCTCCTGACAGTAATGTTCCTCCGTTTTACATCAGTTTGAGGTTGCATGAATATATATTGCATAATGCTATGCTCGATTCGGGTGCTTCGCATAATTTGATGCCAAAGGAAATCATGGAAAAGTTGGGATTAGACATTACAAGAGAGTATCATGATTTGTATTCATTCGATTCCAGCCGGGTAAAGTGTATAGGACTCATCAAAGATTTGGTGGTAAGTTTAGAGCAAATTCCAGCGAAGAATGTTTTGATGGATGTGGTGGTTGCCGACATTCCTCCACGTTTCGGGATGCTCCTTGCAAGATCTTGGGGGGAAAAGTTGAAAGGTACACTTCAATTAGATTTCTCTTATGCTACAATTCCAGTCTTCGGTCAAATGAGAAAGTTGTATCGTGAGCAGAAGATGAAATACATGATAACTAGCAAAGAGAAGCCAGTCAATCATCCTGTGAACTATGTACATACCGATTTAGAGTCGTTTGTGTTGCTTGCTGATAGTTTTAATGATGTAGAAAGTCAATTAGTTCAGGCAGAAGACATACCAGAAATAAATGAGAATTTCAGAGAAGTTTTGCAAAAAGAAAGAAGAGAAAAACAAGTTGTTTTGGAGCAATCAGCTGAAGACAATGGGCAGCAAACAGGAAAAACAGAGCCGACACAGTTTCAGCATTTAGAGGATGATGAAAATGGTCTTTGGACCATGGATTTTGATGGTGCAGTGGGCAGCGATGGTGCTGGGATTGGTGTGTGGATTCGAAGTCCACTTTTCGCTCCTGATAAAGTTCCGAGCAATGTGAGAGTGTGTTCTTACAAGCTTGCATTCGATTGTTCAAACAATGAAGCGGAATACGAGGCTCTTATTGCTGGTCTTAAAATTCTCAAGAAGCTGAATGCGAAAAGGATTGCGGTATATGGCGATTCAGAATTAGTGATAAAGCAAGTTAAAGGTGAGTTTCAGGCTAAACATCCTCGCATGAGGGCTTACCGAAATGCAGTTTTGGATATTCTGAAGTTATTTTCTGATTATACTTTAACATGTGTGCCCCGCATACAAAATGGTGTTGCTGATGGACTTGCTAAGGCAGCAAGCAATCTTAAGATTCCAATGAATTCCAGCAACAAGTTTGAGATACATGTGAAACATCGACCCACCGTTCCAGACAATCAGCGATGTTGGAAAGTTTTTGAGGATGATGAGCAGATTAGTGAATTTCTGCAGAATAAGGGTAAGTTTAAAGATACCTCCATAGATACTGAATTTGATGATGGTATTGATGACATACAGATAAATCAAATGGATGTGCTGCAACTAAAGGATAACATCATTCCTAAGGGATTGATTCCTTTGGAAGAGTTGTTTGATCAGGATGATGTAAAGGATCCTCGTATCACATTGAGGCCAAATTTCAACAAGAGAAAGGTGTCGATGATGTGTAAATATTGGGACAATGAGAATCCCAAGATGGTGAAATTGGCAAAGTCATTGTCACCAAAAGGAGTTAATACGTGAAATTGTTATCTTCATTTTCTCGATGTGTTTGTGTGGGATTATTTAGATTTGAAGGTGTATGACAAAAATATAATCCAACATACTATTCCCATCAAAACCAAATCAAGCCTTTCTGTCAAAAGTTGAGGAGGATCAATCCAAAGCTGCTACCATCAATCGAAAAAGAGGTAAATAGGTTGTATAAGTCAGGAATCATTGTGCCTATTCGATTTTCAGATTGAATATCAAACTTGGTGCCCGTGAGAAAGAAGACAGGTGAGATCCGTTTATGTATTGACTTCAGAAATATGAATAAGGTATCATTAAAGGACAATTATCCGCTGCCAAAAATGGATCATATATTGCAGCGAGTAGTTGGAGCATCAAGGATGTCACTACTCGACGGATACTCAGGTTATAATCAGATTTTAGTGCAAGAAGATGATCGTGACAAGACTGCGTTCACCACTCCTTGGGGAACATTTCATTACGCAAAGATGCCGTTCGGTTTAAAGAATGCAGGCGCTACCTTTCAGCGTGCCATGGACATGGCTTTTGCCAATGAGAAAGATGTGTTTTTGGTTGTTTACCTTGATGATCTAACTGTATTTTCTAATTCTGATGAGGAACACTTATATCATCCGAAAATTGTTTTCCAGAAGTGCAGAAAATATGGCATTTCGCTGAATCCAAAGAAGAGCCTTTTCGCCATGGATGAAGGAAAGCTCCTTGGCCACATCATATCGAAAGATGGTATTCGAGTTGATCCTGCACGTGTTGAAGCCATACAGTAGATTGAACAGCCCCGGAACAAGAAAGAGATACAGTCATTTAATGGTAAAATGAATTTTCTGCGTCGTTTCATCCCCAATCTTGCAGAACACCCTAGAGAAATCACGAACATGCTGAAAAAGGACAGTCAGGTAAGATGGACAGAAGAAGCAGTAAAGTCATTTAATTTGGTAAAGATAGCTCTTTCCTCAGCTCCTATTTTAATCAGCCCCGATTACACACAAGACTTCATTTTATTTTCTTTCGCTTCTGAGCATACATTGGCAGCTGTTTTGATGCAAAAAAGGGATGGAGTTGAGAAGCCCATCGCTTTTTTCAGTCGGATCATAAGAGATGGGGCATTGAAGTATAATATCATTGAGAAACAAGCACTTGCGCTTGTAAAGGATTTGAAGGATTTCCGTGTGTACATATTGCATTCCCACATTACAGCATATGTTCCTAACGCAGCAGTTAAAGATGTTTTGGTACAGGCAGATCCAGAAGGAAGAAGAGGTAAGTGGATCGCTGCGTTGTTAGAATACGATGTGGAGATTAAACCGACCAAGCTGATCAAAGGACAAGGACTCGCCAAGCTCATGGCTGAAACAAATCTGCATGCTCTAGACATAAATTTGATTGCTGCCATGTCCGATGAAGAAGAGGAAAGTGCGTCCGTTCAGGTATCCGATATTTTTGTTTCTTCTCCTTGGTATGCTGACATTTTATATGTGCTTCAGAATTTGTTTACACCGCCCGGAATGCCAAAAAATAAGAGTAGAACATTGAAGTTAAGAGCTGCTAAATTCTGCATTTTGAATTCTGCATTGTATTGGAAAGACCCTGGAGGTATGTTGTTGAATTGTTTGGTAGAGGAGGAAGCTCAAAGAGTTTTGGAGGATTTTCACAAAGGTGACTGTGGAGGTCATTTGTTTTGGAAGACCACAGCGGATAAGATCCTAAGGGCAGGGTATTATTGGCCTTCTTTGTTTTCTGATGTGTTCAAGGTTGTGAAAAATTGTCATGAGTGTCAAATATTCGAAGGGAAGCAGAAACTACGGCCTTTACCTCTAAAACCAATCGAAGTTAATGCACCATTCCAGCAGTGGGGATTGGATTTTATCGGAGAAATCCACCCAGCATCTTCCGGACAGCATAGATGGATCTTGACAGCTACAGACTACTTCACGAAGTGGATTCAGGCGATTCCCACTCGACAGGCCACTGATGCGGTAATTATCTCTTTCCTTGAAAACAATATTCTGTCACGCTTTGGGTGTCCTAGTAAAATAATCACAGATAATGCAGCAGCTTTTAAGTCCAAGAGGATGGTTGATTTTTGCTTTAAGTACAATATTACCTTGGGACATTCAACCGCATACCATCCGCAAGGAAATGGCTTGGCGGAATCTTCAAATAAATCCTTGGTGAATATCATTAAAAAATTGTTGGAAATCAATAAGAAGGCTTGGCACAAAAAGTTGGTAAATGCATTATGGGCTGATAGGGTAAGTCAGAAAAAGTCTATTGGCATGTCTCCTTTCGAGTTGGTGTATGGGACGGATACAGTTTTTCCTACTTCACTTGCTGTCCCGATGGTCAAATTGCTTCCGAGAGGCCGGAAGTGAAGCAGGATCCTATGCGGCTGGAGGATTAATGAGATATCTCATTTGCTGCATACTATATATAGCTTCAAAATACTTTCAAGTTGCGAGAGCGCATACGCATTAAGAAGATCTACCACGGTAAAGGCACCATGTTTTGGAATGATGAAGTAGTTTAAAATGGATGTCTTTAATGAAGACAAGGAAAGCACAAAAATTTGAAAATTCTGTGGAAAGGAATGCCAATATCATGTTATCTACAATGTAATGCATTTCTCCCCCAGAAATGAATGGGAGATGATTGTCCTGCAGATTCATCTAATAACATTGCCATTGCATGCTATTATTTCTGGAAAATGTCGCCCATCTCATTGTCATTGTATATATCATTTTACTTTTGTTTCATTGCAAGTGTGCACTAATCTCTCATTTTCAGTCTGGGGCCCGGAGCGAAGGCTATAATTCTGGAAATAGAGGTTGGATGGTTGAGATTGTAAAGTTAAGTTTATCAGTCTTCTTGTTTAAAGTCATGTCGGTTTGAGTCTAGTCAGTTTTGGTCAAAATTGCAGTCTATCATTAGTCAAATCTGCAGTCAATAAAGTATCCAAAGTTTATTCTGCTGCTGAAAGAATGATTCCATCTACCAAAGGATGAGAGGTAATCATCACTCCCCGCATCTGCCGTTTCCAGCATCTCCAGAGCCACCATCCCCACTGAGCCACTACAGAGCTGCTCTGTCGCCCTCCGTCGTTGATCATTTCGTCTTTTGCATATTCATTATTGTGTCTCACTCTCTCACTGAGCCACTTCTTTTGCATATCACTAGGATCATGCCATGAAATGACGAAGGGTTGTGTCATTTTGTGTTTCCTCATATTATACCTGCAGCGCTATTTTAAAAATGTTTCCTCAACAAATTATTTATAGTTATTGTCATTATGTATGAGGTCATTAAAATGTCGATAAGTGTCCTAGGTCTTGGTGTCTAGGGTTTTTGAGTCATTTATACACTAGTCATAAAGCCTGCAAGGTGAAGAAAGTCCAGCACTTGTGATTTCTATTTTATTATCATCAGCATTTTATTAAAAAAAAATATACATTTCTAGTCCAAAACCCTGTTTTGGAGCTAGAAATTTGTCATTATCATTTTGTAATAAATTGTAATTGTTCCGCCATGAAGACATTGTCAAAAGCAGACCCCTGGTCTCTTCTCTAGCCAAGATAGCCATATCCCTGCAAGAAGACAGCAAAATCATTAGTATCGACCTCAAAAAAGCCAAAGGAAGTTTGTATTTAAAAGCTTAAATAAAAATTACAAAAACATTTGTAATATGGGTTTTGAATTAGATTTGAAATAAAAATCTGATCGTGATGATATTTGTGAGATGAACAAATGACAACAAGTTCATTCGAACCGATTTCATTCCTCCCAAATCGTATTTGCAAAGAATATGATTTCAGAATTTTGAAGGCCGTAGGATGAGTTTATAAATGTTACCCAACTTGAAAGCAGAGTTGACTTTCTCTGGCCGCGCGACCCACGTTGCACTGGGCTTTAGCATTGCATGGTGGTGCGCGACCCAATTGGCCGCGCGACTCCAAACGTACCGCGCGTCCCAAAAACGAGACAAGAGGGTTTGAATTATTTGAGCGCCTGATTGCCGAATCGGGACCGTTACCAAAATGTTTTCATCAATCACTTGGGTTTTCAAACATATTTGTGTCATCATGGGTGGTTTCTAATATGAAAATGAAGGATTTAAAGCCCCACTGTTATAAGATTATTGTTTTCAGGGTTGAAATAAAAATGAATGGTGTAAAGAGTGTGTTTGCTATCTTAAACAGTGATATGGCCAGCCTTCTATACAAAATCAAAATCAATTTGTTATCATACCCATAATACCACTGCTACCATTGTTAGTGTTATGCCATGTTTAAACCCTTTGAGTCATATTGCCCATGTTTGTTATGAGTCACGTTGCCCAATGTTAAATTATGCTCATGTCTTTGTTTTAAATGGCTCATTGAAACCTTTATGGTCATTACTCATAGACAGCCATATTACTATTAATGCCATGCTCTCTTTTGACTAGATGTGTTCAAACTTTTGAAAGTTGCCTGCTCCTATTTGGTCGAAATTTCATTTGCATTCAAAACAGAGAGGGTGCCTTTTTCAGTCCATTTAAAGCTGAGATTTTATCCATAATGTGATTCCTTGAGAGTGCTTTGACGATGGGAATATTGGTTGAGTGGTAAACATACATCCTAATCTTGCTTTCACTGCATTCATATCAGTGTACACATTGCCCAAAAACTTGATCAGAGATATGTTAGAGACAGAGTCAGAATATGAGCCAGGGTCAGGCAGTGATTCGGTGGCTGAAGGTAATGTGCCACGGAGTTCCCGCAGAGAAAACAGAAGTGGTGATCATCGCAGAGAGGAGCCTACTTCTTTGGCTCGGTTGCAGGCATGTCCATTAGCTATGGATTGTTTTCGTTTCTTGTCATGTTTCAGATTTTGTGAGATGGTTGTACAAACCCGACCTCATCGTGAATTAGCACGTCTGTTTGTTCTTCATTTGCGGGGTGATCGGGTAAACCTTGCTGGGGTTGATTTCATTGTATCACATTTGACTATTGCTCAAGCCACTGGCATACCGAACATAGGCGAGAAATGGAGCAAGGGTAAGCAGTTAGAGAAATTTCATTATGAGCCATACATTAAAACTGGATATGTGGCTTACTTGAGCAGAGTTTTTCCATTCAGATTCTTGAGAGATGAGTATGCGCCACTCATGAGGCTCATTATTCAGTATTTCAGTTGTGAGGGCAGGTATGCTCGTCTTTTCTCGTATCATGTTCGTTTGCTGATGCACTTCACAAGGGTGCGTATGATGAATACTCCTTATTTCATATACCGCAACATAGAGAAGATGGTTACATTTGTGCAGAAGAAGACGAGCCCAGTGCAGCAGTACAGGAGTATATATCATTTCGCTTTGATCAAAATCTTGGTATCACATCAGTTGGCAGAGCAGGGCATCACTTGGGAGGACTTCATTTCTAGAGACTTTTTCAGAGTGCTGCTTGTTCTCAGGAAGCAGTGGATGAAGTGAGAGCTCTGGGCTAACCTCACTTTGGACATGCTGAGGGTAAAGGTATGATTAATACTCCCTTGGTTCATGCGAGGCCAGGCCTTATTTTCTAACACATGGCAGGCTTGTCTCCACGTGAGGAAGGGGTCCTCGCCGACTTCATCGACACGGCGAGTGAGGGCCGGTATGCTCGTCTTTTCTCATATCATGTTCGTTTGCTGATGCACTTCACAAGGTGCGTATGATAGATATTAAAGTATTTCATACACGCATAGAGGGGATGGTTACATTTGTGCGAAAGAAGATGAGCCCACGATGCAGCGGTACGGGAGTATACCATTTCACTTTGATCAAAATCTTGGTGTTACATCAGTTGGCGGAGCAGGGCATCACTTGGGAGGATTTCATTTCCAGAGACTTTTTCAGAGTGCCACAGCAGCCTCCCGAGGCAGTTCATGATGCAGGAGAGCCCTCACACCAGTCGGACATGCTTGAGGTTGAGCATATCATTACTCCTTTGGTTCAGACATATCGGCGAGGCCACAGGGCCTTATTTGCAACGACACGGCGGGTACTATCTCCACGTGAGGTGGAAGGGGTCCTGCCGACTTCATCGACACGGCGAGTATTATCTCCACGTGATGTGGAAAGGGTCTCGCTTTCTTCTTCAGTGCAGGTACAGGTACAAGACAGGGGCAAGAGGCCCATGCATGATGAGGGCCCATCAGGAGGCCGGGACACCGATATGACAATCATTGATGTTGATACGGGCTCTCCTAGCTCGAAGCTGAGGGAAGTCATCCAGGAGCAAAGGGCCGAGAATGACCAGCTGAAAGACCAATTGCAGAAGGCTCAGTGGGTGATTAACTATTTGGAGCAGCTCAACAAACAGCTCGAGGATGAACTCACATTTTATGAGGTGCGCAAAATCCATGAGGACAGGCAGTGGAATCGAAAGAGGCCCGGTGACATGACACCAGCTGACAGAGATACTGTACTCACGCGGGTGAATATACATCTGGAGAAGCTGTTGGCGAAGGCCAATCGAGACAAAGACATGCTTCGCCACATGAAAGGTCATTACTGGGCTCGCATGCATGTTTGCAAAGCGAGGATGAAGATCATGAAGAGGAGGTTGCGCAAGGCACTTCAACGGCGGAAAAGGCCTAATCCACTTCGGATTTTGGCCGAGGCTTCATTGACTGGGTAAGACTCATGATGGAGGACCTCCGCTCCGAATTTGGGAAAATTCGGAGAAAATTTTGTCATTTCCAAATTTTTGGTCTTAAAAACAGGTTTTGTAGCTAGGTGGGTCGCGCGCTCATGCGCTCGCATTTTTTTGGGGCACTTGCTGGAGGAGATTTTTACATTTTTGGATTTTTCATGGTTAAATATGCATCCTCTGAAGTCAACTTAGTATTTCAACAAAATCTGGATGGTCAAACAGCTCAAAAACACCATGAAAACCACCTTGCTGCCACCTTTTGCACCAGCAGGAAGTACCTCTGGGAGAATGAGGTTTTGGAGGGTCAAATCAACTCCAAATTCAGAAATTCCACTTGGGTTGGAAAGTAGACATGCAGGGCTTTCCAACGAGATATCATGAGCTCAATTTGGATGTCGGGAGCTACCTAAAAATCAGCCTGGAACATGAGCGACCCACGCAGTTCAGGAGCGACCCACCTAGAGATTTTTTTGAGTTTTCAGCTGCCAGCTCAGTATTTCGCCTATTTTGGACCAGTTTTGCCTATGGATAGAATTCTTGGATTTTTATGATGTAAATTCATGTTTGGCATGTAACTTTGGCTTGTTTTTATCTCTTCTAGAAGATTCACTCTCAAATGAGTAAAAAATCATGTAATGGATCAGTTTCCACTCTTTTAGAGGCAAGTTGTTAGTTGCCTAGATTGTAGTTCCATGATTAGAATTGGTTGAAACTGATCCCTGAAGAGGGAATTCGACCCCTAGAGGTGGGGAAAGGGGTTAGAGTGATCTATATATTGTAATTTCTGAGGCATTCTACGGGTTGGACTCTTGGGATACTTTTGATACTATTGTACATACTTTTCATATTTTGGCTAAGGAAAGATCAGGGGTTTTGCGGCACTTGTTGGGATCCTTGTGGTGTTCTGTTCATGATGATGTTTCTCCTTTGTTTACTGTAAGTTTCTTCATGTTTAATGTATGCCATCCTTTCATTATGCTTCTGAACTAAATTGAATGAGTGATTAAGGTTGAATCCATTGTTTACGGTGCTTAGCCTTTGAATTCAGTTAGTTCTATATGTTTTCAGCTGTTTGGAGAGGATCCAAGTTCTTCTTTGCCCTCTTCAGCTCCTCGTCAGTCTAATCTATCCATAAAATCCAATTCGAAGCATCAAGATCATCACCTACCTCGCCCCAGCTTGAACTCTGCAAAGGTCTGACCTTATCCCCGGACCCAAAATTTGTTTTCCCATTACTCCGGCGAAAACCCAAAAAACCAAAAATCAAACATACCTATCTCTTTACTAGCCTAAAATCAGTTCTTAATTGTAAGTCATCTCGCATCCTATTGCTTATTTTCTCGAGATTGACGGAGAGAGCCCTCTCCTGTCCTCGTAGGGCTAGCTACGAGGCGGAGCGTGGTTTGATGTAGCCTTGAGTTTTACTTCATTTCAGCCTGAGGTAGATTTGAGTGCTAACATAGTGGCGACCATACTGGGGAACAATCTCAATGGTTTGCTTGTTGATGTGTTTGTTCCACGAGTCTTAGACGGAGTCTGAAGTCACGCCAGGTAGCTTTCGAAACGCTTTTGTTATGCATAAGCGGAAGTAGATAAACACTGCTTCAGTCGATCTCCGGTAAGCTTGTGTGTTCAATAATTGATTTGTAAATCACCCCAGTATACTTATTCATTCTAGACCTTTTGTATGATTGAGTCTAGAAGTCGAAAGGCTGAAAATAATTGATTGTGTTCCTTGTAATTTTTGTTTTCCGAGAAGATCAATACACTGGCTTCAAGAAGAAATACTAGGGCGAATCCTGACCCTGATCCACCAACAATATTCGAAAATCCGAATCTGATTCCAAGGACCCTTAGAAAACAAGGGAGCCAAGAGAGTTCTGAAAGAGAAAGCCAATTGAGTTTTGAGAGTTCCAGAGTGCTTACCCGATCTGCATCCTGTCCTGTCAAAATCATATATGTTGATGAAATCCCCTTTGATGCACGGTTTGAAACATCCTTGTTTGTGAATTTTTCCGAAACTGAATTGTCAAGATTAGTCCCAGATCCATTGTTTACTGAAGATTTGCAATATAGATTTGTTTCACAGTACTTGGATAGACAGCTGCAAAGTTCTATTGAGGATACTAACACTTTTGAATTTACTAAATCTGCTTCACAAGTTCTTGACCCATCTGAAATTGCATCAAGTTCATGGATCCCTACTGAACCTCCTTTTGTCCCTACCATTCCGGTTCAGCCTGAGTTTTCTGATCAGCAATCAATAGTAATTTCTCCGTTTCCATTGAATACATCTCATAGACCTACTGCTCCTACTCCTCCTGTATCTCCTCGACAACAGATTGTTTTCAATCCACCAAGAGCTATGGCTGCTCGTTTTGCACCCCTTGTGTTACCCCAGCAGTTGAATGATATGCCCGCAGACTATCAGAGTAAGATCCTGACATTTGATGGTACTCCACAGAGTCTTCCTGCACAACAGCATGTAGACAATATGGCAGATTTCTTTGATCGTTTCGAGATTGATGAAGAAAATGTGACCATGAGGCTTTTGTGCAAACCTTTGGAGGAGAGGTACGGAAATGGTTCAGAGCCTTGCCACAAAGAAGCATCGATACATTGGCAGAACTTCAGAGGCAGTTTTTAGACCGATGGGAGATGAAAAAGGATCCGCTGCAGATTACTTCAGAATATACAAACCTCAAACGTAATCCTGGTGAGTCGGTTCAGGATTATATCATTAGATTCAATACAGTGTATAATGCTATTCCAGATGACTTGAGACCCTCCAAAAAGTCTGCTCTCCTTAAATTCCCGGATGGCTTTGATCCGGAGATGGCTTATTCCCTTCGTGATAGAGATCCACCTACTTTAGAAGATATGCGGAAGGTCGCTGTTAGTGTTGAGGCAAATCTGAATGATAAAAGAGCACGGTTGAAAGCAGAGAAAAGAGTGACAATAAAGGAAGAGCCTTCTACATCTATATCAGAACAGCACTTAGCTCGTGAGTTAGAAAAGGCTTTAAGAAGAATAAATATTGACAAAGCAGAAACACAGTTTCGGAACCCAAATTTCCGTGGCTAGTAGCAGCCACAATTCAGAATTAAGCAGCGTGAACAAAGAGCTCAAGAGCCAGCAGCCCAACAGCAGGTTAAGACTCCTCTTTTGCAGAATTTTGTGAGTCATGATTCCGATGATGATGATGATGTGTCAGGTGAGCAAAATCATTTCTTCACTCCTGATGATTTTCCTATTTATATTACTGAGGAAGAGGAGTATGGTGAAAGTTCAGTTGTTCAGAAAGATGAGGATTTTATCCTAACAAATGATGTTGATTTAGAAGAGGAGTCAGATGAATACCAAAGAGGATATTTGAATGCATTGACTGCTCAGCAGAAACAGTATTCATTAAGAAATCGAGATGTGCCTATAAATCCCATTCAGAAAAGAAAGGAAGCTTCAGCACCGAAGACAGATTCACCAATACCACAGAAAAGAGGGAAAGAGACAATTGACCCCACAGCAAGTAAAGTATCATCAGCTGAGAAGGTAAATCAGTCAAGTATAGTGAAAGACAAGGCTGAAAGGAAGGAAATTCTAGTTAAAGAGGTCGAGAAGGTTTCAGCATTTAGCTTGGAAAATGAAATTTCCAAACTGAAAATATCTATTCCTTTGACGGAGATTATGAAGAACAGCAGTTACCGTAGTCAAGTCACCAAAATTCTGAACTTTGATCCAATGATTGACACGGTAAATGTTGAGGATGATCAGCCGGAATTGATTTTTGGGCCTGCATTAAATGGTGAGTCTCCTGACGGTAATGTTCCTCCTTTTTACATCAGTTTGAGGTTGCATGAATATATATTGCATAATGCTATGCTCGATTCGGGTGCTTCGCACAATTTGATGCCAAAGGCAATCATGGAAAAGTTGGGATTAGACATTACAAGAGAGTATCATGATTTGTATTCATTCGATTCCAGCCGGGTAAAGTGTATAGGACTCATCAAAGATTTGGTGGTAAGTTTGGATCAAATTCCAGCGAAGAATGTTTTGATGGATGTGGTGGTCGCTGACATTCCTCCACGTTTCGGGATGCTCCTTGCAAGATCTTGGGGGGAAAAGTTGAAAGGTACACTTCAATTAGATTTCTCTTATGCTACAATTCCAGTCTTCGGTCAAATGAGAAAGTTGTATCGTGAGCAGAAGATGAAATACATGATAACTAGCAAAGAGAAGCCTGTCAATCATCCTGTGAACTATGTACATACTGATTTAGAGTCGTTTGTGTTGTTTGCTGATAGTTTTAATGACGTAGAAAGTCAATTAGTTCAGGCAGAAGACATACCAGAAATAAATGAGAATTTTAGAGAAGTTTTGCAAAAAGAAAGAAGAGAAAAACAAGCTGTTTTGGAGCAATCAGCTGAAGACAATGGGCAGCAAACAGGAAAAACAGAGCCGACACAGTTTCAGCATTTAGAGGACGATGAAGATGGTCTTTGGACCATGGATTTTGATGGTGCAGTGGGCAGCGATGGTGTTGGGATTGGTGTGTGGATTCGAAGTCCATTTTTCGCTCCTGATAAAGTTCCGAGCAATGTGAGAGTGTGTTCTTACAAGCTTGCATTCGATTGTTCTAATAATGAAGCGGAATACGAGGCTCTTATTGCTGGTCTTAAGATTCTCAAGAAGCTGAATGCGAAAAGGATTGCGGTATATGGTGATTTAGAATTAGTGATAAAGCAAGTTAAAGGTGAGTTTCAGGCTAAGCATCCTCGCATGAGGGCTTACCGAAATGCAGTTTTGGATATTCTGAAGTTATTTTCTGATTATACTTTAACATGTGTGCCCCGCATACAAAACGGTGTTGCTGATGGACTTGCTAAGGCAGCAAGCAATCTTAAGATTCCAATGAATTCCAGCAACAAGTTTGAGATACATGTGAAACACCGGCCCACCGTTCCAGACAATCAGCGATGTTGGCAAGTTTTTGAGGATGATGATGAGATTAGTGAATTCCTGCAGAATAAAGGTAAGTTTAAAGATACCTCCATAGATACAGAATTTGATGATGGTATTGATGACATACAGATAAATCAAATGGATGTGCTGCAACTGAAGGATAACATCATTCCTAAAGGATTGATTCCTTTGGAAGAGTTGTTTGATCAAGATGATGTAGCTCGTAAGCCTACATTGAGGCCAACAGAGAAAGGTGTCGAAGAGGTAAATATTGGAACAGCTGAGAATCCCAAGATGGTGAAATTGTCAAAGTCATTGTCACCAAAGGTAAGAGTAGAATACGTAAAATTGTTATCTTCATTTTCTGATGTGTTTGCGTGGGATTATTCAGATCTTAAAACATATGATACCAATATCATCCAGCATACTATTCCCATCAAACCAAATCAGAAGCCTTTTCGTCAAAAGTTGAGGAGGATCAATCCAAAGCTGCTGCCATCAATCGAAAAAGAGGTAAATAGGTTGTATAAGTCGGGAATTATTGTACCTATTCGTTTTTCAGATTGGATATCAAACTTGGTGCCCGTGAGAAAGAAGACAGGTGAGATCCGTTTATGTATTGACTTCAGAAATCTGAATAAGGTATCATTAAAGGACAATTATCCGCTGCCAAAGATGGATCACATATTGCAGCGAGTAGTTGGAGCATCAAGGATGTCACTACTCGATGGATACTCGGGTTATAATCAGATTTTAGTGCAGGAAGATGATCGTGACAAGACTGCGTTCACCACTCCTTGGGGAACATTTCATTACGCAAAGATGCCGTTCGGTTTAAAGAATGCAGGCGCTACCTTTCAGCGTGCAATGGACATGGCTTTTGCCAATGAGAAAGATGTGTTTTTGGTTGTTTACCTTGATGATCTAACTGTATTTTCTAATTCTGATGAGGAACACTTATATCATCTGAAAATTGTTTTCCAGAAGTGCAGAAAATATGGCATTTCGTTGAATCCAAAGAAGAGCCTTTTCGCCATGGATGAAGGAAAGCTCCTTGGCCACATCATCTCGAAAGATGGCATTCGAGTTGATCCTGCACGTGTTGAAGCCATTCAGCAGATTGAACAGCCCCGGAACAAGAAAGAGATACAGTCATTTAATGGTAAAATGAATTTTCTGCATCGTTTCATTCCCAATCTTGCAGAACACCTTAGATAAATCACGAACATGCTGAAAAAGGACAGTCAGGTAAGATGGACAGAAGAGGCAGTAAAGTCATTCAATCTGGTAAAGATAGCTCTTTCTTCAGCCCCTATTTTAATCAGCCCCGATTACACACAAGACTTCATTTTATTTTCTTTCGCTTCTGAGCATACATTGGCAGCTGTTTTGATGCAAAAGAGGGATGGAGTTGAGAAGCCCATCGCTTTTTTCAGTCGGATCATAAGAGATGGAGCATTGAAGTATAATATCATTGAGAAACAAGCACTTGCGCTTGTAAAGGCTTTGAAGGATTTCCGTGTGTACATATTGCATTCCCACATTACAGCATATGTCCCTAACGCAGCAGTTAAGGATGTTTTGGTACAGGCAGATCCAGAAGGAAGAAGAGGTAAGTGGATCGCTGCATTGTTGGAGTACGATGTGGAGATTAAACCGACCAAGCTGATCAAAGGACAAGGACTCGCCAAGCTTATGGCTGAAACAAATCTGCATGCTCTAGACATAAATTTGATTGCTGCCATGTCTGATGAAGATGAGGAAAGTACGTCAGTTCAGGTATCCGATATTTTTGTTTCTTCTCCTTGGTACGCTGACATTTTATATGTGCTTCAGAATTTGTCTACACCGCCTGGTATGCCTCGAAATAAGAGTAGAACATTGAAGTTAATGGCTGCTAAATTCTGCATTTTGAATTTTGCGTTGTATTGGAAAGACCCTGGGGGTATGTTGTTGAATTGTTTGGTAGAGGAGGAAGCTCAAAGAGTTTTGGAGGATTTTCACAAAGGTGACTGTGGAGGTCATTTGTTTTGGAAGACCACAGCGAATAAGATCCTAAGGGCAGGGTATTATTGGCCTTCTTTGTTTTCTGACATGTTCAAGGCTGTTAAAAATTGTCATGAGTGTCAAATATTCGAAGGGAAGCAGAAACTACAACCTTTGCCTCTAAAACCAATCGAAGTTAATGCACCATTCCAGCAGTGGGGATTGGATTTTATCGGAGAAATCCACCCAGCATCTTCCGGACAGCATAGATGGATCTTGACAGCTACAGACTACTTCACGAAGTGGATTGAGGCGATTCCCACTCGACAGGCCACTGATGCGGTAATTATCTCGTTCCTTGAAAACAATATTTGTCACGCTTTGGGTGTCCTAGTAAAATAATCACAGATAATGCAGCAGCTTTTAAGTCTAAGAGGATGGTTGATTTTTGTTTTAAGTACAATATTACCTTGGGACATTCAACCGCATACCATCCGCAAGGGAATGGCTTGGCGGAATCTTCAAACAAATCCTTGGTGAATATCATTAAGAAATTGCTGGAAATCAACAAGAAGGCTTGGCACAAAAAGTTGGTAAATGCATTATGGGCTGATAGGGTAAGTCAGAAAAGGTCTATTGGTATGTCTCCTTTCGAGTTGGTGTATGGGACGGATACGGTTTTTCCTACTTCACTTGCTGTCCCAGTGGTCAGATTGCTTCGGGAGGCTGGAAGTGAAGAGGATCCTATGCAGCGGAGGATTAATGAGATGATTCATTTACAGCAGACACGTGAGGAGGTATTTCAAAATACTTTCAAGTTGCAGGAGCGCATTAAGAAGATCTACGACAGAAAGGCAAAATCAGATAAGTTTCAGTTGGATGAAGTAGTTTTGAAATGGGATGCTCGGAATGAAGACAAGGGAAAGCACGGCAAATTTGAGAATTTGTGGAAGGGACCGTTTAAGATTGCAGCGTATCGGGGGCAGAATGCATTTCTCCTCAAAGAAATGAATGGAGATGATTGTCCTGGTGGACCGATCAATGGTCGGTTGCTGAAGCGCTATTATTTCTGAGTACTTGCTGCTGATCTCATTGTCATTGTATATATCATTTTACTTTTGTTTCATTACAAGTGTGCACTGATCTCTCATTTTTAGTCTGGGGCCCGGAGCGAAGGCTATAATTCTGGAAATAGAGGTTGGTTGGTTTGAGATTGTAAAGTTAAGTTTTATCAGTCTTCTTGTTTAAAGTCATGTCAGTTTGAGTCTAGTCAGTTTTGGTCAAATTGCAGTCTATCATTAGTCAAATCTGCAGTCAATAAAATTGTCCAAAGTTTGTCTTGTCAGTTGAAATAATGATTCCATCGCCCAATGGATGAGAGGCATTGTCTAACTCCCCCAGAGATTTGTTGTTCTTGGCATCTCCATGGAGCCACCATCCCCATTGGAGCCAATGTTAGAGTCGGTCCTTGCAGCCCTCCGTCAGTGATCATTTCGTCTTTTGCATATTCATTATTAGGTGTCTCGCTTGTTCCACTTCGTTGCATTTCACTAGGATCATGCCATGAAACTGACGAGGGGGTCTGTCGTCCTATGTTTCCTCATGTTTATACCTGCAGCGCTATTTTAAAAATATTTCCTCAAAAAATTATTCATAGTCATTGTCATTATATATATGGTCATTAAAAATGTCAATAAGTGTCCTAGGTCTTGGTGTCGAGGGTTTTTGAGTCATTTATATACTAGTCATAAAGCCTGCAAGGTGAGGAAAGTCCAGTACTTGTGATTTCTATTTTTATTATCATCAGCATTTAAAAAAAAATATATATTTCTAGTCCAAAACTCTGTTTTGGAACTAGAAATTTGTCATTATCATTTTGTAATAAATTTGTAATTGTTCCGCCATGAAAACATTGTCAAAAGCGGACCCCTGGTCTTTTCTCTAGCCAAGATAGTCATATCCCTGCAAGAAGACAGTAAAAGCATTAGTATCGACCTTAAAAAAAGCCAAAGGAAGTTTGTATTTGAAAAAGCCAAAAGTGAAAATTACAAAAACATTTGTAATATGGGTTTGAAATTAGATTTGAAATAAAAAAATCTGATTGAAGATATTTGTGACATGTATAAAGCCAAACAAGTTTCATTTGAACCAATTTCATAGCTCCCAAATACGTGTTTACACAAAGTGGGCCCGTTGAGTTTTGAAGTGCGTTGAGCTGGAGTTTTGAAGTGTCTTGCGACCCACGTTGAGGGAGAGCGACCCACCTGGGCGGCGCGACCCACGCAGAGTCAGTTCAGCAGTGTAGGTTTGCAGGTGCGCGACCCACCTGGGCTGCGCGACCCACGCAGAGCCTGCGCGACCCACGCAGACACAGGGTTTTGAAATTTAGTTTGCGCGCCCAGTTTGGCTTGGAATCGACTCAAGCTACCTTCAAACAGGGTTCTATCCATTGTTTGATGTTTTTCAACGCATTTGTGGCATCATGGGTGGTTTCCAATATTCAAATGAAGGATTTAAAACCCCACAGTCATAGTATTATTGTTTTCCGGGTTTGAAATGAAAATGAATGGTGGAAAGAATGTGTTTGCTATCTTAAGGCAGTGATATGGCCAGCCTTCCATATAACATCAAAATCAATTTGCTCTCATACCCATTATACCACTGCAACCATTGCTATTGTTATACCATGTTTAAACCCTTTGAGTCACATTGCCCATGTTTGTAATGAGTCACATTGCCCAATGTAAAAATATGCTCATGTCTTTGTTTCAAATGGCCCATTGAAACCTTTATGGTCATTACTCATAGACAAACATATTACTATTAATGCCATGCTCTCCTTTGACTAGATGTGTTCAAACTTTTTGAAGGTTGCCTGCTCCTATTTGGTCAAAATTTCATTTGCATTCAAAACAGATATGGTGCTTTTTTCAGTCCATTTAAAGCTGAGATTTTATCCATAATTTGATTCCTTGATAGTGCTTTGACGATGGGAATATTGGTTGAGTGTTAAACATACATCCTAATTTTGCTTTCACGGCATTCATATCAGTGTACACATTGCCAAAAACTTGATCAGAGATATGTCAGAGACAGAGTCAGAATATGAGCCAGGGTCAGGCAGTGATTCGGTGGCTGAAGGTAATGTGCCACGGGGTTCCCGCAGAGAAAATAGAAGTGGTGATCATCGCAGAGAGGGGCCTACTTCTTTGGCTCGGTTGCAGGCATGTCCATTAGCTATGGATTGTTTTCGATTCTTGTCATGTTTCAGATTTTGTGAGATGGTTGTACAAACCCGACCTCATCATGAATTAGCACGTCTGTTTGTTCTTCATTTGCGGGGTGATCGGGTAAGCCTTGCTGGGGTTGATTTCATTGTATCTCCTTTGACTATTGCTCAAGCCACTGGCATACCGAACATAGGCGAGGAATGGAGCAAGGGTAAGCAGTTAGAGAAATTTCATTATGAGCCATACATTAAAACTGGATATGTGGCATACTTGAGCAGAGTTTTTCCATTCAGATTCTTGAGAGATGAGTATGCACCACTCATGAGGCTCATTATTCAGTATTTCAGTTGTGAGGGCAGGTATGCTCGTCTTTTCTCGTATCGTGTTCGTTTGCTGATGCACTTCACAAGGGTGCGTATGATGAATATTCCTTATTTCATATACCGCAACATAGAGAGGATGGTTACATTTGTGCAGAAGAAGACGAGCCCAGTGCAGCAGTACAGGAGTATATATCATTTCGCTTTGATCAAAATCTTGGTGTCTCATCAGTTGGCAGAGCAGGGCATCACTTGGGAGGATTTCATTTCTATAGACTTTTTCAGAGTGCCACAGCAGCCTCCCGAGGCAGTTCATGATGCAGGAGAGCCCTCACACCAGCCGGACATGCTTGAGGTTGAGCATATCATCACTCCTTTGGTTCAGACATATCAGCGAGGCCACAGGGCCTTATTTGCAGCGACACGGCGGGTACTATCTCCACGTGAGGTGGAAGGGGTCCTGCCGACTTCATCGACACGGCGAGTATTATCTCCACGTGATGTGGAAAGGGTCTCGCTTTCTTCTCCACTGCAGGTACAGGTACAAGACAGGGGCAAGAGGCCCATGCATGATGAGGGCCCATCAGGAGGCCGGGACACCGATATGACAGTCATTGATGTTGATAAGGGCTCTCCTAGCTCGAAGCTGAGGGAAGTCATCCAGGAGCAAAGGGCCGAGAATGACCAGCTGAAAGACCAATTGCAGAAGGCTCAGTGGGTGATTAACTATTTGGAGCAGCGCAACAAACGGCTCGAGGATGAGCTCACATTTTATGAGGTGCGCCAAATCCGTGAGGACAGGCAGTGGAATCGAAAGAGGCCCGGTGACATGACACCAGCTGACAGAGATACTGTACTCACGCGGGTGAATATACATTTGGAGAAACTATTTGCGAAGGCCAATCGCGACAAAGACATGCTTCGCCACATGAAAGGCCATTATTGGGCTCGCATGCATGTTTGCAAAGCGAGAATGAGGATCATGAAGAGGAGGTTGCGCAAGGCACTTCAACGGCGGAAAAGGCCTAATCCACTCCGGATTTTGGCCGAGGCTTCATTGACTGGGCAAGACACATGATGGAGGACCTCCGCTCCGAATTTGGGCAAATTCGGAGAAAATTTTGTCATTTCCAAATTTTTGGTCTAAAAAACAGGTTTTGCAGCTACGTGGGTCGCGCGCTCATGCGCTCGCATTTTTTTGAGACACTTGCTGGAGGAGATTTTTACATTTTTGGATTTTTCATGGTTAATGATGCATCCTCTGAAGTCAACTTAGCATTTCAACAAAATCTGGATGGTCAAACAGCTCAAAAACACCATGAAAACCACCTTGCTGCCACCTTTTGCACCAGCAGGAAGTACCTCTGTGAGAATGAGGTTTTGGAGGGTCAAATCAACTCCAAATTCCGAAATTCCACTTGGGTTGGAAAGTAGACATCCAGGGATTTCCAACGAGCTATCATGAGCTCAATTTGGATGTCGGGAGCTACCTCAAAATCAGCCTGGAACATGAGCGACCCACGCAGTTCAGGAGCGACCCACCTAGAGATTTTTTGAGTTTTCAGCTGCCAGCTCAGTATTTCGCCTATTTTGGACCAGTTTTGCCTATGGATAGAATTCTTGGGTTTTTATGATGTAAATTCATGTTTGGCATGTAACTTTGGCTTGTTTTTATCTCTTCTAGAAGATTCACTCTCAAATGAGTAAAAAATCATGTAATGGATCAATTTCCACTCTTTTAGAGGCAAGTTGTTAGCTGCCTAGATTGTAGTTCCATGATTAGAATTGGTTGAAACTGATCCCTGAAGAGGGAATTCGACCCCTAGAGGTGGGAAAAGGGGTTAGAGTGATCTATATATTGTAATTTCTGAGGCATTCTAGAGGTTGGACTCTTGGGATACTTTTGATACTATTGTACATACTTTTCATATTTTGGCTAAGGAAAGATCAGGGGTTTTGCGGCACTTGTTGGGATCCTTGTGGTGTTCTGTTCTTGATGATGTTTCTCCTTTGTTTTCTGTAAGTTTCTTCATGTTTAATGTATGCCATCCTTTCATTATGCTTCTGAACTAAATTGAATGAGTGATTAAGGTTGAATCCATTGTTTACAGTGCTTAGCCTTTGAATTCAGTTAGTTCTATATGTTTTCAGCTGTTTGAAGAGGATCCAAGTTCTTCTTTGCCCACTTCAGCTCCTCGTCAGTCTTATCTATCCATAAATCCAATTTAAAGCATCAAGATCATCACCTACCTCGCCCCAGCTTGAACTCTGCAAAGGTCTGACCTTATCCCCGAACCCAAAATTTTGTTTTCCCATTAGGTATGCTTTTGATGACTATTTCAGTGGCTTTTTAATAGAATTTGTGAACCTTTTTGTATCATGAATTTGGAAAGTAATAAGGAACCATAACAAAACATGTGAGAATTGATATGCAAGACTTAGCCACTGATAATGGTTATTTTCTGTACAGGAAAAGGAGAAAACGAGGAATTTCCGTTCCAAAGGAAAGGACAAAGTCGAGATAACTGCTGTCCCTCTGAACGAGAACCGAATGCAAACAAGGCTAAATAGATTACAGCAAATCGGCTCGGAAAAGAAGGAGAAGACACCAGCTCGGCGCCAAAGAAAGGAAAGGATGAAGAATTAACAGTTTGGCGAATCCCTCAGGATCTTCGATCCTGAGGGATCGCTGCTTTATTTATCATGTTACTTGGACATCTCCGCCATCACCTTTATATAAAGGGACAACACTGTTAGCTTGATAGATAGGATACGCTTTTATGTAATTTTCTGTAAAACATCAACTTTGATTATTGAGTCTCGTTGAGAACTGGTTCAATGTATTTTTGACCGATGCATTAATAAAAGCTTGGTGATTATTTCATCTCTGCGTCTGGATTAACTTAAAGCGGTGTATCCTTGGAGGCTAAGGGCCCGGCCCCGAAGGACACTTGCTTCTGTACCATTACGACTTGACTTTTGTGTGGTTTGTTTATCATTGTTATTTGGTAATTTGATATGCTTTATAAGTTCATATTACATGCTTTGTTAAAGATTGAATCATTGAGGTTTTTTACAGATAGAATCGTGTGTTGACTCCGCATCAAGTTATTAATCCTTTCAAGAGTTAATTGCATGTTCTTACTGTTTTGTTACAGAGCTGTTATACTAAACGTTCGTGTTGTGCGCGTTTCTGATTTATCAGTACTGTTCCATAATTCATTAATAGTTATTGCTGTTCCATTAGTGTGATTTGTGTGAATTGCTTTTAGAGTGAAAGAATGTTATTTGATTGCAAAGAATGCATTTGAGTTAATAGATTAAGTTTGGTTACAACCTGCGGGACTTAGTTATTCAATTGCTGTTCCATTTTAGACTTGCTGTTCTATTTCAGAATTGTTGTTCAATCCTTTATTTGCTTTGCTATTCCAT